>OX465288.1:207078226-207133226 GCA_949987695.1 Merzomyia westermanni
GGAAAATTGCATGCTTGATTATGCGCAATGTGCAATGAGCTGCCATTGAGTGAAGAGTGTTGAGAGCTCCAAGTGCCTAATTAAGTGAGCGTCGTTCGCACAATGTGCAGCTTTGTGTGTGCTTTGTGAGTGCACTTTTTATGTAAATGTTTATGTGTGGTACGCTGCTGTCAAAAGACTCATCGGTCAGGCAAATTTTAATTGTATGCTTACATTATAAATTATATGTACAGCTGTGTTCAATATAATAGTAGTAAAATTAAATTGGACATCGTTCTGCGAAATACAAAGAAGCTGTGATATTAATAATTTTCATTTAAAATAAAGTAAATTTCATGACAAAAACCACATAAAAAGAAATTTGAAAGTTTACGCAAAGTTCATGAAAGTGAATTAAACTTTTAAAAATGGCCATCAAAATCTTCAAATTTTTTGGCAGCATTTCTAGAAAACTTTGGAGTACGCAATTTTGTAGGTCAATCAATTCTAGTATAACATTGTGCAAGTTAGAACTCCAAAGACCAATAAGTTCTTATTATAAAAGCGAAGCAAAATTTAGACACAACGGTCATAACTTTTTTTACAGATCCCTTTAGAAAGATACTTGACTTCTTCATCAGAGAAGTTTTGCCACACTCTGTTACCCATAAAGCTAAGAGAAGGCTGGGTTTCTGTCAGCTAAATTCCTATTTTGATTCATTTTACCACAACTAGTCAGCTCATGATTGATTTTTATGTTCATTTTTGACACTCCGATGTGTTACACCCCAACCTAATATAAACGCACTCCGGCAATTTTCTGTCAAAAATTTCCCATGCCCATACAAATTGTATGAGAGCAACCTAAACTAACCGCACAGCGTAAAACCTAACTCAATTTCCAATTTTTGTTTTGCGTGGCATATCGATTTGACATTTACGCTCACCTGGCACGTCGGTTGTGTATATGAAGCTACTCACGCACGCAAATTTATTTCGGTTTGAGCCAATAAAGTCGTTTATTTTCGTGCGGTAAAAAACACTGTGCGGTTATATTAGGTCGGGTTGTTATTCGGTTTTATTTATTCCTTATACCAACAACAATTCAATTAGTGGCTCTGAATGCCCTAAAAGTACACTAGTTCCGAACTAGAGATTTTGCTTACAGGAATGCATTGCATTTCAATTCTAAGTATGTGTGCAAATATGTTAATATGTAAACATGTACTTACTTTCGGTTTGCTTAGACGCTTTGGAAAACATTTTGACAAGTGCTTCTAATTGGCATCACCTAAAACCAACCCCTTGCGGTCTGCGTGGCATTCCCGAAAGGAACGAAAAAAAAAAACACAAAATCAGCTGCTAATGACCTACAATATTGTGACACATACACTCAAGCATGGACCGCTAGTACCGCACGGCCTCTTGGGTGACGAGCACGCGAATTGGCGCCTCGCAGTTTGTCAACACTTTTGTGCTTCAATAATTTGCCTTGTAAATTTAGCTAAATAGAATATATGAAATATGAATTTATGTGAATTTATGAGAATATATTTTGATTTGCGACCACCTATCATTCGTTGCTGGTTTCCCTCAACCGCAAAATATGCATAATCCACCATATGTCCGCTGGTATTCTGGTGGTTTTGTGTGTGCGTATCCTTGTCGTGCCTTGCAAATTAATTCAGCCAACATAAAATTTGTTGCACTTTTGCCAAACATTTCACAACAACAACTAGGAAAAACAGCAAAACCAAATAAATATAATTACATCATTTATTTATGAAATAAATTCACAGATTGAAGAGACTTTAATTTTGTACATGAGCCCTTTGGTTTTTTTACACAGTTGAGCATAGCACAGTGTTAGTGTTGTGCGCTTGAAGGTAGGTCGCTGCGGCATAAACGATTCGAGATATATATAGACTTTTATCAAAGGAGAAACAAAATTAATGCAGCCTTACCCAACCGTCTGGCGACCTGTAAAAACTTGAACACCTTTGGAGTGTTCTTATCGAAATCCGGTCTGCAGTTTATTTGCACTCATCCCGCGCTGCCATTTAAAACTATAAAACAACCCAATACTTCGTTGCGTCTCAGAACTTATAATGGACTAGACCAGGTTTTTAACATTATATCTCCGAAACCAGTTGAGTTATGGAACCTAATGTCACCGCTTATTGCAGCACTAGTTAGCTCCTTTCGTTTGATACCCATATTGCTCTAATTTATTTTTGGTCACCCGGTCCACTTATTGAGCGCTAATTCCGAAACCGGTCGAGGTATCGAAATAAAACATACCTTTAGTTTTAATCTGCTAATGAAACCGGGAAAGCCGAATTTAACTCTATTGAGCAGTTTTTGAGTGAGACGCGTTCAAACATACAGACAAACAGACAAAAATTCTAATAACTGATTCTATTGACTCAATAATGATAACTTCTGTCAATTTCTCTTGAATATCTGCCATGTACAACTTTATTATATCTGGAGACGAGCGAAATGACATCTACGCCAACTTTTTTCCCAATATTTTCGAAAACAGAGAAAACTTGATTATTCAGTATATAATACACACATAACAACGATTATCTTTGGGTGAGTAACCATGCCCACTATTATAGTGAAGATTTTTGAATGGATCATAAATGAATATAATAGGTACTATCTCTGCGAAAAATAACTTTATATAAATTCCATTTCACTTCCAACTTATATGTGTGGAAATAAATACGAAATATATAAATTCGTCCGTTTTATTGCGAGTCATGCCACTTAACTTTTGATGCCATAACTATCACAAGAAACTTATTCGTGGTAACGAAATTTGAAGAAAATATTGGTTGATGCAACTGTTTATGGTGCATATCAGCGAAAAAAGTCGAAGGCCACGCCCACTTTTTCAATATAGTTCCCAAAAATATATTTTTAAAATTCAAAACACAATATTAATTTAACTATGAAGATTATATAAATAAGATTTATATGAAGTAATAGGATATCTAAGCAAAACTTGACAACAAATAAATTTTTGAGAAAAAAGGCGTGGCCCCGCCAACTTTCCAGTATAAAAATTCATTAGACTGAGGCAAATCATTTGTGTTTAAGCATTATATTGACGATTAATGAAGCGACAGATGTTTCGATGATACATACCTTCAAAGGTTTTTTCCCGGCGGGAGAACTCGAACCCGCACTGCTGTGTGATGATCAATCGACTTAGCAGCATCAACCACCAATCCCTGTTGTTATTTCTCTCAATGCCTTCTTTCTCATATTTATTCCCACATACCGAAAGACACTTTATCGCCTTGGTCGTTTAACTTTACTATTAGTTTTAAACAGGTATGAGCACGAATATAAAGCAATATCTAGACTGCGAAAGGTTGAAATTTATCGCCCGCAACCTACCTTTATAGCTGTTTCTGCAGTCGGTAAGCCTATTATAGACCAGATATTCTATACAACGCTAGTCCAGGATTGGATTTATGGTTGAAAAATTCGTAAACTTAATCGGTTTGTCGAATTGGAAGCAGCTGTTGACAGCGTTGTAGACCGAGGTTCTTATTCTAGCCCATCTATAGAATCTTGCCAATGGTACTCTCACGACTTCTGAAGCAAGAGTGTTACTCCGTATTGCGAAAAGAATAATTTGACAGGTTACGCATCGCAATACAGAGTAACCCCTCAGCACTCATAAAGACCAATCAGCTTATGCAAAAGTTTGTTTTCTTTATTTTACACATTTCTGCGACGTTATTCACTTTGAAAAGAACTCTCTAAGCCGGAATTAGTGTCAGAAATTGTTGAGTTTATTGCACGTTCGTGATGCGGTCTGACTGTTTTCAGCTATGTAAACAAGCTCGGCATCAACTGCTCACTTACATAGGCTGCCACAATTCTTTCAGTTTCTCTTCCCATTTATTTCACTTTGTCATGTCAACTTTGCCTATTGTCTGCTTACCGTTTGAGCTTTGTTGGTTTTGCCTTTCTGCTAAAATTTTAATTTTCTCCCATTCAAACTTATTTTGGTCGTTGCATATTTTATTTACTTTTTCTGCTTTGTGTTATGTTTCTTTGTTATCTTAATTTTTAATATTGAGTGACCGACCAGCGGGCAAAATGGACAAAGCGTTTACGGATTTATGTATGTATGTATGTGTGTAGACTTAATTCACCTTCACAGTTGCCTCAAACAAAATACAAAGATACGTAGATTAAAGCACAAAGCTAAGAGAATTTGTTCTAGCAAGCTGCTTTGTAGGATTTGAATATACTTAATACATGAACTATTTCCATTGTTTTAGGCCAGCCGACCTTTCGTTTTTTAGAAGTGACAGGTTGAATGAATTTGCAATTCGGATTCCTAAATATTTGAAAAACTCTCTTTCCAATCCGGGCGGTGTCATAGTCATTATTTAAAAATCTAGTTGTGTCTAGTATCATAAGTTCGCCGATGATGTGAAAAAGTGTTAGGGAGTGAGGGTGCAGGGGGTTGTATCCTAAACAAGTTGGAATTAATTTATTTAACCACCTCCTTTTACTGAGTTGTACGTATCTCTTCTGGTCCTAATTGATTACGGCTAGCTGAGTGCTCCGTGGAGCAGTTGAAAGCACTCGACGTTTTTCAGATTTTTCTGGTAGCATTACATACCGCCGTGGTGTGAAGGTAGTGTTGCCGGCCTACCACACCGAAGGTCCATGGTTGGAGCCCTGGTACAGGTAACATCAAAAGTGATTTGAAAAAAGTTTTTCAAAACGGGGTCGCCCCTCGGCAGTGGTTTGGCAAACTCTCCGAGTGTATTTCTGCCATGACAGGCTTCTCAGCAAAAAATTCGTCTCCTTTGTAGATGCCGTTCGGAGTCGGCAAAAAACTGTAGGTCCCACCAATTTGTAGGGAAAAATTCAAATCGGCACACCACAAATTGGAAGAGAAGCTTGGCGCAAAAAATCTCTTAGGAGGTTTATGATGATATACCTGTTGTATATCGCGCCATAGATAGATAGATTACATACCAAAAAATTATAAAAAGCGGATTTTCAGACCCAGAGCAGAACTACATGATCTCAAGCAAATTGATCGGCATTTCTATTGCAGTCGGGTATAATTGTTTTACTCAGGCAAGGCCTGATCCTCTTTCATCGGCATATCGGCAAGCAAATAGTAAGAATGACAAAGTACTGTTATAATAACAACAGTATAAATGGAATTCTTTTTGCCAGCACACCTTTCTGCAATTAGAAAGCTTAAATTTACTTCAAAATAAAGTCTCATAAACTATCCGGAAAAATGAAGGGGAAAGAATATAGAGATACTCTAATCTGATGGAATGAAAAGCGAAAAATCGTTTTTTCTCTAAGAGCTTTCACTATTTAATTTTGTTACAATTTCAGAGTTTTTGCACTGCAAATACTTTAGGTGTGATGGAATAGATCACATCTCAAAAATTAGTCCCGTGATATCTGTATCATATGCAGACGTGATTTGGATAACTTTTTCAAGAACAGTGGTAATAAGAAAAAAATTATATTTGGACTTATTTTTCTGCTTGATGGTGAAAAAAATGTTCAGATATCTCCAAAGTAGGAGCGAAAATGGAACCCACCAATCCAATCAGGAGCGAAAAGGGAGTCTTAAGGAGCACCGCATCGTTTCGTTTAAGAATTAGTTTGTGTCATTTTTTATTGAACTATTTTTTTTTGGTTGATGGGTACTAGTTCTAGGCCCTTGATTTTGAAGAGAAAGTTGAAAATTCATCGAATACAAGGACTTCAGGTAGAGGACAACAAAACTGCATCATCAGAAGGTGAGATGTTGGTTAAGACAAAACAACTAATGCTAATTCTAATTCTAATTTATCATAAATAAATGAAACAATTTAAATTTAGGAGTCATTTTTTAAAAAACAAAAATTCTTAATGAATAGAGGAGCCCGTATAGCTTCTTTCCAGATTATCTAAGTAAGAGTTTTGGGACTCCGTAAAAGCACCTTTAAGGAGTCATAAAAGAGCATTTTTATACCTTTCATGAACATGAAATGGTATTATAACTTTGGTCCGATGTTTGTAAGTATGAGAAGAAGAAGAGATATACCCACCAATAAGTATACCGAAATGATCTGTTTGAACGCAAACTAGTCCCCCAGATATCTCGATGAAATTTGGTATGGGGCCCCCATTTTGTAATATATTAATCATTTGCCGGAACCAACGAGATCGAACCAAGACAACGCATAGCTCCCATACAATCGATTGTTGCGATAAATGGGGTTTGGGCTATAACTATTGCAATTTAATAGCGAGAAATACAAAATTTGGCAGATATAGTACCTATTATATATGTATAGCGTGGAGTGAAAATCACCAAGATTGAACCAATATATCGTATATCCCCCTTAGAACACATTTTTTCTATAAACGAGGGCTGGGCTGTGTATCTTTAAATTAACAGCGTAAGACCATTAAATTTGGGTTGGTGTCGAAATTCTGTATGTACAAAATTCTAAAAACAAAATTCTGCTTTTTAAAATTCTGCTTTTTTAAAATTCTGCTTTTTTAAAATTCTGCTTTCTAAAATTCTGCTTTCAATGTTCTGTATTACAAAATTCTGTATTAAAATATAATGTTAACAATGTTAAAGAGGTAATGTAATTATTTTGAAAAAGTGCGCAGCTACGCGAACTACAGTTATTCTGTACAAAAGACCTTTCTGCATAGGCGGCCTTCGGCCGCGCTTATTTAAATAACCCTGGGCTACGCCATGCCAAGTCCAGGTGGTTGCCCTGATCGGTGGCAACATGCCACCGATCCGACTCTTTTGCGCGTTTTTAAGTACAGCCTAATAATTTACAACAACCACATGAAAACTTGCGACAAAACAAATAAAATATATACATATGTACATGTGCGCACTTTTTCAAAATAATTACATTACCTCTTTAACATTGTTAACATTATATTTTAATACAGAATTTTGTAATACAGAATATTGAAAGCAGAATTTTAGAAAGCAGAATTTTAAAAAAGCAGAATTTTGTTCAAGCAGAATTTTTTTGCAATTTACAGAATTTTGTCACACAGAATTTTGTAATACAGAATAATGACACGCTCCCTTAAATTTTACACAGTTTGTACTTATTGTACTAAGGATCGGACACTTAAAGCTGTGATGCTTATTCATGAAAGGTATAAAGACTTCGGCACATCCGAAGACAGCGCATTCCTTCATTGTTTTTTTTTTCATTTCAAAAATCACTTTTCTCCGTCTTCCAGGAGCCTGCCAAGGAGTATCCCGAACAGGAAGTTCTAAAGAAAAAGGGTGCTAACATTTTTTTGCGGGATGGCGGATATATGAGATTTTAATCGGAATGATTAATTCTGTAAATCTTAGTTATTTTCCCCAAATTGCTTTGTGATCCTAGCTGTACTTATACTTTGAACCCGTTTGTCTCAAAAGGACAAAAACTGCACTTCAAAATTCAATGTACCTATAATTTAAAATACGTATTTATTTACTTTTAATGGCTGAAAGAATAAAAATTGCTTTAAATACAGGTCTAGAAAAGTATTTACAAAAAACTCTCTGTGGAAATTTGTTTAAAGGTTTAAAGTCATAAGTTTGTAATTTACCATTTCGATTTAAAACTTACTTCATGTTTATTTTAGTGAGCATTTAAAAACTTAAAAAAAAAATGTTGCTTTGCTTGTTGGATAGAATGGCTATTACAAAAACCAAAGTGGAGCCTTCGAACAATTTTCCGATGTAGCCGAGCTTTTGCCACACACATGAAGTAAAAGCATGTGTCTGGCCATCACTGCCTATCCAACCAAAACCAGAGTGGTCAGAAATAATGATCAAAAAGGAGTAATTAATTTGAAATTGTTTGGTATGATATTTACTAAATATCAAGGACACCACTTTTTTTTATTACTATTCGCGAAGCTTTGGAAAAAGAAATGAATATTGTAGAACGCGCTACAGCACTTTCAGATTTTTTTTTATTGTACCTAACAAAACGTAAAAATCCTTTTTTTCTAAATGCTTATCAATAGTCGACTGCTGGCAACCAAGGGAAATGCATTTCAAATTGAACAAAATAATATATTTTTTGATTGTATTAAGTGATTTGATAGGTTCCAAATGCAAAATGTGTGCTCTTAGTTGTACTTACTTACACAAATATTTTAAATAAAATAAGTTTTCAACTGAAAACAAGTAGCATTATATATTTAAAATTATGTAAATAAAACTGTGGAAGCCCTAAAGAGATATGAATCTATAAAAAAGTATGTAAGGCTTTATAAAATATTCTATGCAAGCCTCCAAAATAACTCCAAAATTCATCAAAATGGAGGGAAACATGTGTCTAAAGGCTCAAAAAATACTCAAATATGAGTTCAAAAAGACTGAAGTTCGTTTAACAGGAGTCACAGAATACGCAGAATTCATCGCATTCTTTTTTGTGACTCCTTTAGAGTAGCTCATTTTGCGTTTGAAAAACAGCTCATTTCTGAGGGAACTGCTTGGAGAAGTGTGCGTTTTCATATAAAATATCACGCTTTATATCCTCGCGCCAATACTTTAAGTTGGTTTTCTTTTTTGCTCGCATACAACAGGTGAGAACAGTGAATTGTATTTAGTGCTTCAGCATTTCAGCTTTCTGGAAAATGTAAATTAGACTTTAAATTTCTTTTAAATTCTTTCCTGAAGGAATGCAATAAATAGTATGTCTGGTGTGATATAATAAATATTGTGTACCACATCTTACCGTAGGCTCGAGAATGTTTTTGCGTTGAAAACTTCTTCACAAAAGTATACCCAAAATTTAAATTATAATTCCAAACAGTGAATGAAACCATTCGAAAAATACTGAGAAATAAGGTCAATCCCTGCAATACTTGCTGGGCAAATAGGTTTGAGTATAGAGTTTGCACGCACCACTCTAAGCTCATCATGATTTGACATATTGCACGTGCCGCCATTATAGTGAATTTGAAAAGATTTTGAAACTGCAAACAAATAAGCGCCAAATTCCCTAACTTGTTGCTTGTAATTAGTTTCCTTTTTTTCAATACGATAAAAACTTTGCTTACAGAGAAATAGGTTAAAGCCGATAAACAGTTTGTGGACATAAATTCCCTGCAGTCAAATCAACTCGTTGCAAACTACTTCTAAACAGGAAACCAAACCCAACTAGTCAGCTAACTGTCTTTTTGTCATATAAGCAACTAGTATTTTTAAAATGGAGATGACGAAATGTCAAATCTCAGATTTCGGAGAAAAATATACCAGTTTCAAACTAGTTCAAAATCGACCAATAAATGTTGGATCAGTCGTCGTAGCCGAAAATAATTTAAATGTCTTTAGGCGCAGAAATAATTAATCGTTCCACATCGGCTAGGTCATAGGTTCGGGCCGTTGTGCCACAAAAATTAAACTAAAAAGCTTAACGGATCTTTCGAGCTCTGCTTAACTTTGAATTTTGAAGTTTATTTCTTTTTGGACTAGTTCGATGCCTGTCCAAAGAAATCGAGTTATATACTTGCATGTTTCCTGACTAGTTTGGTGCTTTACAAATAATACATATTATCTACTTCCTTCTTCTTCATCTGAACTCGCATGCGGCACAACTTCCGATTGCACATAACATTTTTATCTCTACGTCCTTTTTGGCTTCATCTCCTTCCTAGAGTCGCTGAAGAACCATACAAATTAAAGGAAGCAATAATACAGTTCAGCAGCTCAGATCATCGATTTTATATTTATCTGCACAAACCTTCCATTGTATTAGCGTAAGATATCGTAAAAAAAATATTATTACATACTTATATACATTAGACCGTTCAATTTTTTATTTTTTTTTTTTCAAACATTATATAAAGAGATGTAGTAGATATGTAGTTTCACCAGTTATCGATTAAATTTTCGAGAGAAAAATTACAACCACTTACAGCGAGTGCACCGTAACAATGCTACCACGATACATATCTTCAAAGCAGTTGCCTGGCAGTGGGATTTTGTAGTTGTTTCTCTCATGGCCCTCAGGCATTGTAGGTTTCACATTCCCCACAATGCTAAGGAAAATCAAAAAGTGCTGTACGGAACCTTTTATTAGCATAATAACCTAGGCAGAGATATTAAAAGTAGGTGGAGGATGAGTTGATCTGCCTTTGTGTTTGCACTTGGCACCAGCTATCGATAAAAATAATGACTAAGGTGATATGGTATTCAACGCCCGAAATCACCTAGACGTTTAATCTCCAATAACTGATGATGATCTTATATCTAGCAACCGTTTTCTCACTACCAAAGAAAGCTCTCCACGCTGCTTACCAGAGACTACAGAAACAAAATACGTTTTCCGAGCTGCCTACTATACATTCCTAAGTAAATACATACGTATCATACGTATCAAGGTCAATGCTGAAAAGCGAAGTGAAAATGTAAAGAGCAAGTCTATAAGGACCAATAAATGGCAGAGTTTGTGGGTAAGGCTTTGTGTTTACTTCCTTTTGTTTGTGGCGGAGACGCACAGAAACAAGAAGTTGTAAAATCGTAATCTTTTTTTCTCATGTCCTATTCATGGCATTTGTTGTTGACATGGTGCTTTTTTCTATGTGATTGAGATTTAATTTTTTCATTTTCCTCACAGGACGAGTTCAGTAAAGAATCTGATTTAAAACATAATTCTCGTTTTCAATTCTCGTTGACTGTAGAACAGACGATAGTAATAAATATTTTTCATTAGGAAATGACATTTTCATTTCCACATTTTATCTTTAAATAACAAAGTATGAAATGTGTGCTTTCAAATATCGATGCCCAAAATTTGCATAGATAAGTCGGATGTACTTAGTGCATTGCTAACAGATTAAGTTATCTACTAAGCTGATTGTTTTGCTAAACTTTCATTTTAACTTACAGGAATAAGATGGAAGTTCTCATTGAATGTTTTTGTGCAGTGTAACGTTATTGCGATATCGTCAAACTTTTGCGAGCTATAGCCGGACCTGAACCAACTTTCATATCCAGCCTCAACTTTATATGAGGAAACATTATACTAAACTATAGAGTTAAATCTACTCGCCCAACAGCAACCATACAGCTTAAACTGCGAGTCTCTTAGTAAGTTTTATGTGATATCTTAGGCATAGACGTCGAAAAAAGAGTCAGCCTCCATCACCGCGGGTTAGGGGCCTAGAATATGCCCAAGGTAGGCATACCGGTCGTAAGAGGCGACTAATATGCACAAAGGTAATGACGTGCAACTCTATGCTTGATCGACGGATATGATGCCTCCCACCTCTCATTACCCACCTTATCCTTCCTTATGGAAGGAGGGGTGACATGACCTAGAAGGTTACACTGGTCATAAATCGCTACCATGACAGTCGGGCAGTACCGCAAGGTAGTACCGGAGCGTACCGGGTTCAAATCCGGCCAAGTACTGTCAATTCGACAATACTTCCCAAAACCTTTGGGGAGTGTTTTTGTCGTTACCACAACAAAAAAACCGCAGCTCTTTTTCCGTACTTCTATTCGAAAGACTGTTCTACTCGAAAACAAAAATATATTCTTATAAACATCGGTACTCTGTAGTTCGTTCGAATTCACTTTAGGAGATATTAGGTCTTCGGACAATTGATTTTTTTTATTTTTAATAAAAAAAAATTTATTTTTTAAAATATTTAAATATTTCTAATCTCAAAATCTTATAAGAGATTAAATTTTTGGGGATTTTTGTTTGCTTAAATGTTGTCGAATAGAGTTTCTTTTGGAAATAGGGGGGTCAAATTGTCTACAATCGAAAGGAAGATAGAACAAATTCGAAAGGAACAGAATGGAACTCGAACAACGAATGGGTTCTACTTTAAAATTACTTGCGTACGAATCACTCGAAAGAAACCAATTTTCTTTCGAATAGAACGGCTGAGTAAGGGCCCTGTTTAAGCTAGAAGTTTGGTTTGCACTGGATGCACTGGCATATTGAAGAGCCTGTGAATCTGCGTATTTGTGTACCTGTAAGACTTTATCTGGAATCGCCCGTCAGTAGAATTTCAATGATAATATATCACATTTGACGAAAAACTTGATGACAGTCCTGTAAGTGAAGGTGCCGATTAATTAAGGTGAATTAAGGATACAACGACAAAAATGAAGTACTTTATATAGGGTCTGTTAAATATAGCTTAAAGGTAGAGCTAGAAAAAGACCGAAGCTTAAGAAACGGGACAGGGTGGTTGAGAGTTAGCTCCAAGGAAATTTAAATTACCCAGAGAAAGTAAAGCATAGGAAATTCTTGAAATTGTTATTTTATATTTGCGAGATAAAATAAACTTTTGGCCCAAAAAAGTCTATCTGGCTGCGAAAATTAGAAGAAGAAATTTAAGAAAACCAAACGCGGAAAACTCCGAACATAAGGCTCAGAGAATTGAAAATGAAGAACATTTGATTGAAGGCGAAAATAAGAAAAAAAGGAAAAAGGTAAACACGGAAACCAACAACAAATGAAAAAACAAGTTGGGACAGGAAGCTGTAGCATATTAATTAATTTTAACTAAAATAAACTTTATTGCCTAAGAGTATTTTTAAACACAACATTAAAGTAATATGTTCTCAACTTACCACAAACTAATTAAATGACTGCTTTTACTATATGAATGTGGAAAAACTTTAATATGCATCATAAAAATTTAAAAACTCGCTTCATAAATATATATTATAATAACTACATACATACACAAGCACTACAAAATAAGCTGTTTACAAGAGTAGCTGTTTACAGAGAGCTTAGAACTTTGGAAGTTTTTAAAAACTCTTTGTAGGACTTATTATTACCCACGAAAAGCATCTTATCTTTGTTCTGAGTATGTAAAACCACCGATGTACAAGTGAGGCACACTAGCACGAGCTAAATGTTTGCTCTTTAGAAGAAAGCTGTGTTTATTCAACAAAAATGAAAAGAAGTTAACCCAGCTGTGTAAAAACCTTGATTCTTAAAATACTTAGTAAAATGAGATTAACGCGGTTGTGATTAGCAACTCACCTCACATGAGGCCAAAACGCCAAAAGCAGGCTTACATACTTAACTATTTTTTTATTTTTCCGACTGCTAACTCGTTAATCAAAAGCAGACTAACCTTTTCACTTTTTTGCAAGTACTTCTTCATACTTAAACACGTACATAGAGTTTACTTTCTATATGTATGTATGTATTTTGAGATGTGTAGATGCGTTAACCTTTGAAACTGATTTACTTCCCTACTCACTTTATGTTTGCTTAAGATTTTAAGAAGCTTAGGATACTTGCAAAAACTCAACTGAATTCACTTCTTCTACTATCAGAAGGCTGCCAATACAGGCTTAATCTCTGCTATCGCCAAAAAAAACTTTTACCTGGAAGTATTTTAGAAAAATTTTTATCTACATATATCTTTGTGCAATCTTGAAGTTTAACACAAAATGTAGAGGCGACCTGGTAGGGAATTATAATGTAAATATAAATTGTCTGAAGTGGAAGCAATTAATGTTGGGCTTGTCTTCCAGCAGAGCAATGTAGTGCAGTGAAACCTTAATGACTCTTAGCTTTTGAAAGTGATATTTCTTTGGAAATTTTACAGCAAACTAATTGAAAATGTGTTGTTTAAATGCATTGAGCAATGTTTTTGGAAATCATTTCAAGTGGTTTATTGGTTGTGGTCATTGCGAACCCTTACAGTTCTGGTCCAAAATTAATACGTTCAAGTGCATAGCTTAATTCTTATGACTCGCAGCACGCTATTCCAGCAGACATTTTTCTAACCTTTTCTTGTAAATTACCTTAAATAACGAACGCAATCTTGGTAAATTTACAGTTAAAAGTAATGCCTCAAGCTGTCTCGCTTTCTTTTGCAGATTATAAGTAAGTATGGCACTAGGTCGAGAATTCCCTGCGGGGTGAAAGAATCATTTTTTCTTAATGCATGCGAATGCTTATCCATTCTCAGGAAAACTTGTGGCCGTACATTAGAGCGTATCGAAGAGTAAAGTTCGCCGTATGCTCCGCGCTATAAAATATTTTTAAAGACCGTTTAAAAAAATATTGCACTAAAGTACTCTATTATGAGGCTATAGGAAATTTTTCTTAATTTCATTACGATTCACAAG
Organism: Merzomyia westermanni; assembly: GCA_949987695.1. Classification (NCBI taxonomy): domain Eukaryota; kingdom Metazoa; phylum Arthropoda; class Insecta; order Diptera; family Tephritidae; genus Merzomyia; species Merzomyia westermanni. Next base: position 207,092,352 of record OX465288.1, read on the forward strand.
CTTCGGTTTGATCGCAGCATATATCTACTTTACCTAGATAATATGCCTGTTTGTTTTAAAAAAAAGTTCATCGTCAGTTGCGTATAATCTATTAAACTATTTGGCAGCACTGCTCCACAAATGTCAAACAAACAGTTATTTGTTTACGAAGTAGAGCAACGGGCATACATACAAACATTTTCCCTGTTAAGATTTCGTTTACTCTTAAGAGATGTTAAAACAGTTTTCTCAAAGTCGGTGAAACAACTTTCAAAATATAGATAAAACTACATCATAAAACTTGGAAGTACTTATTTTATCCGAGAACCACAAAGAGTAATTTTGTATTCTGCTTATTCGCAGCCGTCTTGCCAAGCCATGAAATTGATTGAAGTGTGTGTTTCTTGATACGCTCTCAAGTGGATAGATCTATATGTTAGCACGAAAAAGTAACATTTGCACTACTAGTTGTCGTTGTGATTTCTCCCCTAATGAGATACTTCATGCGCAAAATGTTAAGAAGGATACCGTAAAAGTAAATGTGATGACAAAACAACTTAAAGTCGTAAAAAAAGAGGTATGGAATATATAGGAGGCGACAAAGACCTTGATATGGTTTTAACAAGTTTTGCATATATGTATGTGCATTTTTAAAAATCTTATATATTCGTAAAATGCAACAGAACTTTCCAAATTGAAAGAAATTGCAAGCAAAGAAAAGAAATTGACAATCTTTGCAATTTTTTCTGTAATTCTAATAGATTATATTCTACTAAACACTATACAATAGCGAATTGAATTATTTCCAAAATATTTATTTGGGGATCGATTTGGCCCACATCCCAGAAATATAAAATTAAAAATACATTAAATAAAGTAATAAATAATATATTTTACAAGTTTTAAGAATTTTTTTTAATTTCGATGGAAATAATGAGAAATCGACAGACATACATACAAAAGTTAACAGTGAAAATAACAAACAATTGCTGGAAATTTGGGAAATCGGTGGACAATTTTCAAATTTGAGCCAAGAAATTCAAAATGTTTTCTGAGTATGTATATGAAATAGTGGCGGATAAAATCAAAACTCCCAAGTTTTATGATGTAGTTTTTTATAAACTGCTTTACCGACTTTTAGCATTTGCTTTATAATCCATCCACTTCGTGGACAAATAACAGTTTGTCAAACATTTTAGGAGGAGTGCTGACAAATAGTTTCATGGATTATAAGCAATTGCCGATGATCGTTCTTTTAACTGCAAGCGTAGAACTTATAATTGAAGAACATCTCAAACAAAATTAAATATTTATCTTTAAACATATTTTGGTTAAGATAAATATATATTTAAAAAAAGACTATACTCAACTATAATACAATCAATATTTTTTATACCTAACTAGTAGTGCTACGCACACCAGGTATATTAACTTTAGTCGCCTAACGGCAGTACGTAACGGCATAAACGGATCGAGATAGATATTGACCTATAGATATCAAAATGTTAAGGACGAAAAGAGAAATTGATTAAGCCATGTCCGTCCATCCGTCCGTCCGTCCGTCCGTCTGTGAACATGATAACTTTAGTAAATTTGGAGACATCTTAATGAAATTTGGTATGCGGGTTCCTTGGCACTAATCTCCGAGCGCTATTTAAAACGGCCGAAATCGCATGGTGGGCGTGGCTACTTTTTATGCATAGAATATTTTCGAAAACACAAAAAAAGTGATTACTCAGTACATAATACGCCTACAAGGATAAAATTTGGTGAATACATTGAGATTGAGGCATGAAATAAATTTTTGAAGAAATTTTTGAAAATGGGAGTGGCAAATAATATTAATCATAAATCAAAACCCGTTCAAGATATCGAAACGAAATTCAGCAGACAGGTTTCCAGGTATGTAAAGAATGTTCCAATAATTGGAAAACGAAATTTGGTGATAATGTTCAATATATAAAGGTAACTGTTTGTTGTAAAAATGAGCGAAATCGGTCAATGTCCACGCCCAGTTTTTTAACATAGTTCTGAAAAATTTGTTTGTAAAATTTAAAAAGCGATATTTCTACAACCAAGCAAGTTATAGCAATCAGATTTCGCACACATAATAAGCTTTTTAAACAAAACTCGTCCGCAACTATTCAGCATAAAATTTCTGCTATTTTCAAAGGCAATCGCTCATAATTCAATATTGATATTTCAATAATATTTCCTTCTCAGTATTATGTATTATACTCCTGCCAAAAACTAGCCAAATCGGGAAACACACTAGCGAAATATTCGGGCACGTAGTTAATAGCCCACTGCAATAGCGAAGTTATATATCTTTTTTGATTTTAATACCTTTCATAAACATTAACTGTATGTAAGTATGAGAAGAAGAAGAGAAAAGTCCACTTAAATGATCAGCACGATGATCGGAGTCGAGTTAGCCATGTCCGTCTCTCCGCCCACCTGTCTGTCTGTCCGTCTGTCTATTTGAACGCAAACTAGTCTCTCAGCTTTACAAAAGAATGCTGAAATTCGTTGTTTGCTTTCGCCATTTTATAATATACTAGCAAACCCGGTAGACGTTGTTTTGACGTTTTGATACATAGAATACATCTATATATAAAATGTCATTAACTTGAACCAAATAAACTCCTAACTATACCGAACTGCAGCTTTATATAACTTGGGGGCTTTTCCAAAAGCTATAAACAGACTGTGTCGTGCCCAGCGAACTCCTGAACCTATCGTTAAAGTTCAAGAGTAAAACAAAACACAAAATTTTTGGGCGTGGCACCGCCCACTTTTAAAAAATTATGTAGATATTGACTAAGTGACACATATATCCAAATATCATTAATTTAGACCAAAAAAGTTCGGAGTTATGACGAATTGAAACTTTATATAGCCTGGGGGCGTGGCTCCGCCTACTTTTCCAAAACTATATATTGTCTATGCTATACCCAGTCAACCCGAGTGTATATTGTGAAAATTTCATAAAGATCGGTTGAGTACTTTGACGCCTATAAAAGAAACACATTTCTTATATCTATTTTTCTTCATTCAGCATAAACGAATCGAGATATATAATTATTAGTGTATATCAAAACGTTCAGGATGAAAAGTAAAATATCCGGGCAAGTAGTTAATACCCCACTGCAAAAGCGAAGTTGTATATCTTTTTTGATTTTCATACCTTTCATGAACATGAAATGTTTGTACGTATAAGAAGAAAAAGAGATATTCCAATCAAAAAAGTATACTGAAATGATCAGGAGGATGAGCTGAGTCGATGTAGGCGTGTCCGTCTCTCGATACGTCTATCTATCTATTTGAACGCAAATACGAACTGAAAGTATTAAAATAGACCTGCGTAAATTGGGAAGCCATACTAGATCACTACTAGGTATATAATGTTCGGTTCCACCCGAACTTAGACTTCCTTACTTGTTATTGTTTGTTTTGTTTTTTTGTTGCTGCAGGCACATGCTTGTTAATTTTCTATACGTAATTAAATTAATTAAATCATTACGCAATGCATTACACAAATACCATTTCGCATTAATAAAGCCAACGTACGCATAATGCGAATGAGTGCAAATTACTTTACTTTATGGTTGTTCTGATTAATTCTCATTACTGCTACTTGAAAAATTTAATTTGGTTTAAGTTAAACAATTTTAACCCCGGCAACCCCAAAAGTTATGCAGTGGAAACTTTTCACCTTTTTTCACACTTCTTAAAACACGATTTTTTTTGTTTTTGGAGGTGTCCTATATATGGTACACCAACATTTGTTATTCAACTACACCATCAAAGTTTTAAAATTGTTCATGTCAGTGAATGTATTCGATAACACGCTTACTTAACTTTAGTTTCCCAATAAAACATAAACAAAATTTTAATTTTATCACCTTAAATTAACTTACGGTTCAAAGCGTATGCTATAGTTTTGCATTTTCCAATTGCTTCATAAGCAAATGCCTCACACTTTAATATCAAAAGAGCAAATGACAACCATTAGTGCAGTTGCGCAATCTCTGCTGCGTATAACTGCGCGTTCCTGTTATTTGTTAACGTCTGCGTAATGAACTTGCCATCCTATGTATAGGACATTAGGGTTATCTGGGTTAACGCAGCAAAATTACGTAAAAAATTAGGTTATGAAAAGCGTGCTAAGGGACAGGGGACCTAGCACTGCTGCTTAGTGCTGAATAAAACTAATAGAGGAAGGTAGTATTTTATGAGAAAGTCACTCTCAGTGATGTAGCCCTTGTTTAGTGTTTAAAATTATAGAGAGCAAGACTCGTAAAAATTTGTTTGATATGCGATGGAAAAACAGCCTTATACGGCTTAATACGTACTAATTATAGATTATAGAATATAAATTATAGATTATAGAATAAATATTATAGATTATAGATCATAGATTAAAGGTTATAGATTCTAGATTATAGATTATATACTATAGATTATAGATTATGAATTATAGTTTATAGATTACAGATTATAGACTATGGATTATAGATTATAAATATACATAGTTTAGATCATGTAAGTCAAGTATTTGTTTTTTCAAGAAGTTGCATCATGTTGTATCAACAAGTTACAACTGTATAATGTATTTTTGAGAAATCCTAAAAATAAGCTGTGGAAAGAGTGAGAAAAAAGTGCATTTGAAAGGGTGGATGAGATGTTACTATTTTTATAAGTACCCATATCTGCTTAGAAAGTAGTCCTAAAACTTCTGTAAATCTTTATCAACTTCAAGTGCAAATGAAAGAGAACTTAAAGGTGAGAAGCTATAAGTTTCCTCTTCTTATTATCATAATAATGTTTCTAAACTGAACCTTACAGCTGTGGTCTCATACTGTTCTTGAATATAACTAATCAAATTAAAGCAAATAATTGTAATAAGGGATATGAAGAACACGAAATGTATATTTATGATTATAGGTATGCATAAGGTCGCTTTGGTTATTCGTGACTGATTGATTACATTTACAAAATTTATATTTATTCAACATATCTTATCTTCTTATTTATATATATACTATTTACATGGTGCGTTTCATAGTTATAGTACACCTAGAGTCTGAATATTTTATTCGTTTACATAATATCATATTAACCTCATTGAATTTTAATGTAAAAGTCGCATAATAATGTATTCTAAAAAAAATTTAAAAGTCGACAATACAGTTCAAGTAGAACAAAGTAAGACTTTTTATTGTTTTGAAATTCGTTTTGAATTTTTAGAATTATTTCTTCCTGAAATCATATTCCGTTTTGAGTGTAGTAAAATGCGCTGAAAAAACTCTTAGATAATTCAGAGCAATTTTTTAACATTCAAACAAATTGTTGCAGAGTAGGCTACGCGGTTTCGTAGCGGTCTAACATGCGGTTGGGAAATTCACCGACAATATGCAATTCAAACCCCAAAAAGTGAAAAATAAACAGGTGAGTAAACAAGGTGACCGTGGCACTTAAGTTGATTAATTTTACTTCAGCCCTCATTTTACTACAGAGAGCTTATGAATAATTAAAAACGCATAAATATCGTTGTGTAAAAAGTATAAAGAATTAGGTAAGGTAATAAAAGTGCGTGAAACCAAACATTGTATACCTAGTAGTGAGGTGTTAGCAATGTTTTTTTTCCACGCATATGCTTTTGTGCTTAATATTTGTATGGAATGGCAAGCGTACAACTTCATCTGCTACTATGAAATAGTAGCGGGTAAAATCAGTATTTCCAAGTTTTATGATCTACATTTTGCGAACTGTTTTATCAACCTTTAGCAATATGTTTTATCAGCCCTCAACAGTGAACGAACCAGCGTGTAAAAAACAAGCCAATTGTTGAAAAATATTAAGCTGCAGGCTTTTATAGCATTCAAATATGTTATGTGACATTTATATACAGATAAATATGAAAGTGGGCTTGGTTGTTAACTGACCTGTTTTGCTGGTAGCGTACTCTTAAATTCTCAAAAACATATCTTGATAAAGTAATGATTAATCGCTTCCAGAATTTGTCCATTGAAAAATGGTACAATACTTTTAAAACTAAAAATGTTTGAAATTAACTGAAACGTTTTGATTGAGACTAAAATTTGAAGTAAGGAAAAAATATTTAGCAGAGTATTGTAGTAGAATGTGGGTCATATAGAATTCAGGAATAAGCTAATTGTAGTCCGATCACTTACGGACTTTTTCGGAACATATTCAGAATTGTTTTAGGGACCATTTCGGGAGTGGGTCAGGACTTTTCCGGGATTGTTCGCGGGATTTGACTTTTTCAGGATCATTTTGGAACTATTTTCGAGACCCTTTTGCGATAATTTTGGAATTTTTTCGGTATCGTTAAAGTATCATTTTGGGAATTATTTCAGAATCATTTCGCGGCTATTTTTGGGACCATTTCTGGACTTTTTCAGCATAAATTCGGGATTGATTTCGAATTATTTCGCTTTCGCTACCATTTTCGGGATCATTTTGGGACCGGATGGATTTAAGTGAACTTCTATCAAGTGTACTGCGCTGCAAGCGGTTTTTTTTTTTAATACAGTTTGATTAGTTTTGCAGGTTTTAGGTAATGATTTATTTTTGGAAAAATTGGGCTATCGTCTGATATTCTTTATTATCAATACCAATTTGTGCTAGATGCAAGTGTGGAGGAAGAACAAGTGGACAAACCTCGATCCATTTCTTTTCTGATATTGATGATTTTAACATGTTGGATTCTGTTTCAAAGTTTATATATATATTTCGATCCATTAATGTAGTTACAACCTACTATTATGCGAACAAAACTATAAAATCTTGTATGCTAAGCACAACTGAAATTAAGCGATTAACGACCCAGCTGAGCTCTTTAAAATATTTTAAACAAATTACAAAATTTCTCCTGCCAACAAACTTACCTACAAACTTACCTACAAACAGCATATTTAACTACAACTCAAAGGAAGCGTTACTACAACCAATTTCCTTTAAGCTTGAAAACTCAATGTATGTAGGTAAGTACACCCTACATGGGGTTAGTAGGCACAATTTATTATTCCTTTCAACGCCCATTACACTCAATCACTGAACGCATTTATACGCATGTGTGCGTGTGTGTGTGCCATCCCAGCCACTCAGCACTGAGGTAACTGTGCGCGCGTTTTCTCTCTATGCGGTCACGTCATGGCAAAATACGCTGCAAATTAGCGTTGACAACTACAATAGCAACAATCACTCATCTAACGAAGAGGAATCGCTATCAATCCTGATACAGTTGATGTACAAAATTTATTGTTGTTGTAAAATTACCTATACTTTAATTCACGCTAGTTCATTACGTTATTGTTGTTGTTGCAGTTTACTACTGTCATGTGCCTACTCTATGCAATAATTTGTGATTTTCCACTTGTTTTGGCAATTACGACAGCGTTCTATGGATACTCATGGCAGCTAGTGCGGCTGACTTTTGACTTTTTTCTGATCACTTCCGGTACGACTTTTCCGCCTCTCTGACAGCCCAATAAGTTTACTTGACTACGGTTGAGGCAGCATTTATTGTTGGAAATTCCACATTGAACAACAGGAAGGATATGTAGCGGCGTTTATTCTCTCTTCGTCCTGATGGTCCTTAAGCCGTTGTTTTTTGTACATTTTGCAGTTTATTTTGCAGAAAATTAGAATTTAAATATTTTTCATGCTGACGATGCAATTTTGTGTAGCATTTGCTGTTTTCTATTGAAATTTGAATCTAAAGCAAATTTTTGCTTTTCTCTTTAAAAAAAACTTTCCAATTATTGTGCATGTTTGTGGTCTAAAATTCTTGCTAATTTCAGCTTAAATCTTCAATAATGCCGAAGTCAGCGTTTTCTTATTCGTTTTTGCTGTGCTCTTTTGTGTATTCTTGAAAAGATTTATTACTTAAAGTTGTGTTGGTACAAATGGTGCTGTACTTATCATTTTTGTATTTTGTTTTGTGTTTGTAAGATTTATGGCTTACTTAATTCTTTTAATGGAAACTCTGATTCATGTACAGAGAAACTTTTTGGATTTCTGATAAAGAGTTCTAAGGAATTTATTTTGTTTGTTTCAAAAATTTTATGATATGTTTTTGTTGTATACATATATTTTATTGTGCGTAAAGGCATGAACTGCTCGAAACAGTAATGGGTTAGGAAAGTTAAAAAGATCAATGAAAGTAGTAAATTTGTTATTATTCGGAAGGACAAACAAGACAGCGGCTTGATACAACGGTAGTCAAATTAAGTTGAACTATACAACGCAGACATTCAGGAAATTTATAGGTGGGTTCACTATTCCATATGTAGAATATATATATATATAAAAGAATCCAAAGCAACAGTTTTTAGAATTTTTGTCTGTCTGTCTGTATGTTTGGACGTATCACTCAAAAACTGCTCAATATAATTGAAAGCAAAATAATTTTTTCATTACTAGACATAGTTTAAAATATCTCTTATTGCGATAACTCGGTCGGTTTCAAAGTAATTGGAAAATATATGGACCAGGGTGATTTAAAATGTGTTCACACAATATTGGTATCAAATGAAAGGATACAATGATGAAAATTGTAAGTTCCGAGTGGCAGCTAAATGTGGCCGAAATAAGCAACAAGTTTTAAGGATGTTTTGAATCAATCTACTCACACATCCTCAAATCGAAAAATGTATTACTTCGTCTACGTTCTGGTACAACAGGTATTATGTAAAATAAGGGGGTACCTGTTATTACCTTCATACGGCTTATGGCATTTGACAGTTCAACAGAATAGTGTTGCGCTCTTAAATATAGCTTCGTTAAGCGTGAGTGCTGTTCCAGCTTACACATAATAAACTATTTTGCTTTACTTTCAAAATTATGTGGTTCACTGTTTTGACTACAATTTAAAAAAATTATTACTTCTTCAAGATCTGCTGACAAAGAATTATTACTAATACGAGTATTCGCAAGATTTATGCCTCAAGGCAGATCCCGAGGGTACTTAAAACATATCTCGAAGTCCCGTGATCACAATTTTCTGTTTATAATGGCATTCCTATTGCAGTCATATATATAAAGAAATATTTATTGAGCCCTGTTCGTCCATATACTTAGCAATAATTTTTTTAAGAATTGAATTTTAATTGTTACTGTCACCAATTATCAGTATACCATTTTAACATTTGACGGAATTATAAAGTAAATTAACTGATAAATATTAAAATGAATCAAACGGAAATCGTGCTGTTAAAACCAAAAAGTAATAAGTATAAATAAGTTTGCCACAAAATAAAAAACCGAAAATGCATAAGTGCCGCAAATGTTCAGTGGCACTTAACATCAGGGTTCACTAAAATAGATTTATGCGAAACTATGTATTTTCAGCTGCATTGTTTACATAGTTTTACAAATTTTTTTCGTCCGTTGCATTGATGGCACGTTTTAGAAAAGTCTATTGCAAATGTGTTATTCTTATAAACGGTTTATCAAAAAGTAATATTTGAAATTAAAAAAATCGAAGATTAAAATAAATCGATTATTTTTTCACAACAACCTAGTTCTCAAACAATTGGTCAAGAAACCTGAGAATATAGTTTAGATAACTTTCAACCGTCAAACCTGCAAGCATTTTGTGTGATATTGGGTACAGATTGACGCCGAGGAAGTGACTGACCATTTCCTGGCAGCCTACAGCATTTATTGGGGTGTTTTGCAGTGTTACAAATTTGACAGATCAATTAAATATTTAGACTCTTATACCCTGTTCATATGTATATGTAAAGGAATTCCTGTTTTGCTTTAAAATTTGTTTTGGCAAAAGAGTCTAAAGTTAAATTTTGTAAGTATTCATATTTGCACTAATTTAGACAAAACAAGTACATAAGCGTCTACGTCTATACATATAAACCTAAACACAATACAGGCATACTCGTATAACATGAATGATTTGCATATCTCTTTAACTTCTTGAGCTAGATGTCACAAAATTTTCTTATGCACACATTATTCTATAGCAAGAAAATATGTACACAACATAAGTTGGTAAGATTATAAAGTTTTTTGTGGCTACAACGGTTCACGGTAAAATTGTTAGTCAAAGGATAGCGCTCTCTCTCCCTCTCCACATATCCATATGTAGTACATATATATGAAGAATATTTACTACAAGTCGTTGGTGTTACTTGAATGCAAAGATATTAAAGTTCTGGTTGAAGATTCGAACACGCCTTCTCTAGACTCCTGTAAGTCTGATTGATTCCAAAAACCTTAAGGCCTCTCATCATTATTGTTAAAGGAAAAAGAAATATTTTTAAAGCCACAAAATTGTATGATTTAGTGAAAGTAATAGAATTTAGGTAACAAAAAATTAGGAAATAGCTGATTATAGCAGAGTTAGGCTCGACCGTTTCGGGACTATTTTCGAAGCTTTTTGTGGACCATTTCCTTTCAACCATGCAGCAAATTTATCCGCGCATAATGCGGATGTGCCCCTCGTGTCGGTTGGGCGGGTTGGTGGGTGATCTGTTGGGTTAATTATTATTATATATTTCGGGCATTTTTTGGGATCATTTTTTAACCTTTTCGGTATTATTTCGGGATCATAAAATAATCATTTCGGGACTGTTTTTGGGTCTATTTTTGGACCGTTTTCTTGACATTTCCGGTATTTTTTCTTGTTTATATCAACACAGTTTGTGGTCTGTTTTCTGACCTTTCCGTTTTTGCGTCTTTTTCGGGATCAGTATGAGATTATTTTTGGCACCATTTCGGAACTGTTTCAATATAATATGGAGTTGTTGTAGCTTAGTTTCGGGATATTTTCGAGATTGTTTCGGTACTTTTCTAAGCCGAAATAATCCTGAAATGGTCCCAAAAACTAAAAAAAATTTTTTGAAAATTTCATTTGCACCTTCAACTAATCTTTTTGATAAAATAGAAATTTTACTAAACCCATGCAAAGCGAAACAAAAATTGTTCAACCCCACATCTTTACATATAATAAAATTGTAACAGGTCGATGTCTGTACATTGAAGATATTCAAGAAAAACTGATACGAAAGGTCGTTATTGGACCAGCGGAACCCAAATCTATAATTTTTAGAATTTTTGTCTGTCTGTCTGTCTGTCCGTCTGTATGATAGTGCGCGTATCACGCAAAAACTACTGAATAGAATTGCATGGAACTTTCACCATTCTATCACTTACCGTCTAACTTAAAATTTAGGACAACTTTCATTTGTATATCTCCTCCAGTTCCCAAATTATTGACCAAAATGTGGGAAAAATGTGACCAAAAATGTGTTTTTTTTTTTATTTAACGAAATACAACTGTAAATAATTTTATTACATTTCGAGGCCCTAGCTACAGGCGCTATAGGCCTATTAAAATAAATAAATAAAATGAAGTCAGTACCAGTGGTGTTTTATTTCGACGCTCTCAAAAAAATAATTATGCTGTGCCTTCATTGTAATTTTTACGCATACGAAGTCGCGGGCATCAGCTAGTAATCTATAATTATCTTGTGGACATCAGTTTATCTTCAGCTATAAAGACGCCCTCTTGCCAGAAGAGTGAATGTGCCAACTCTCCGGTTTTGGTTACTAAGCGCACTAGTTTAAGCATTCACTCTTGTACATGTGACGAAAATTCCGAGTGCCACAGGTACTACTTGGAAACTAAGTATTCTCAAGCAGCCAAAACAAACTGATTTTTCAAAACAAAGTTTTCAACTTGATTCATTTTCATTGTAGCACTCACGCCTCTGGCCTGAGAACGAGGATATGAACTACAAATTATGTAGCTTATATTTCTTAAAGTCAAACTTTCACGGATGAAGAATCATAACAAATTTTAAAGTTATAATAGCTGTTGTGCATGATTACATGTAAATAATGTGATGTTTTGAAGGAAGTGTAAGCAGACTGTAAGTGAATATATACATCCATATTTATGAGGATAATTTGCACAATATTTATCGCGAAAACTTTGACGTTTCAAGTATTAGATAATTGAATGAGCCTACATAAATTTGAATATAGCTTAATTAAATACATGAGTACGAATTTTGTATGTACATATAACTATATATTAGAAGTATTTACATATGTATGAGCTTGCTTTGTATTTATAGAGGAGTAGTAGACAGTAGACTGTGTCGAAAAAAAATACTGCAAAAGTTTCAGACCCCATTATAATTTTTAGTAGTCTATCCTCGCTAGTTTAGTTTATTAGCACTGATTTTTTGTTTAAAAGTCGTAAACCATTTTTGTTATGTTAAAGCAAATCAATACCCCACAAAAATTATCTGAAATAAAATGTTCATGAGTACAGCCGTTTCGAATAATCAAGCTTTAAACATTAGTATGTTGCTATTAATTTCCGTCTTTACTGTGAAAATCAATATGGAAAAAAGGTAGATGGATATTCTTAAAGAGACTTGTGTGCTCCACAAAAAGCTGAAAACAATTTTTTTTAAATTTCCCCATCCATAAAATTTAAATTCCTTTTGGCTCCGTCTAATTTAAACATTCATGTGTTTATTCCTGAAACGTGACATGAACTGCTTGTAGATATCTGCTCATAAAGACCGCAAGTATATTCCCCAAAGTAAGGAAAATTCAACTCAGCATAAATGTTGTACTAGTGGGTATGTACTTGGGTAGTCAATCCCGGGTTGATGTCTGTAAAGTGCCGATAATCAAAAGAAAAATTATAGGAGGAACCATTATTAAGCCAGTTATTGGCATTTTTGTCTGTCTGGCTCTATGTTTATGCGCGAATACCTTAAAAAATGTTGAATTGAATTGTATACGGTTTTCGCCTGTGCAGTAGTAGAAGTCTAACTTAAAGTTCTCAAAATCGTGTGCCAGGGTGATCCAAAATGTGTTAGTACAATATGGGTATCAAGAGAAAGGTGCTAACGAGTGCTGCAAAAGGCAATACCAATTAGTTTTTTATGCTTTAAAGAATGGACATGTTCCTTCTATCAATTTTAAATTGTTTTACGTGGTAAATATACATTAGTCCAAAAATAAAATAAATTTTTCTATGACGCTCTATTTAAAGATTACACAAAAACATCGCTTGGCAATTCGAGAAATTAAATTTGCTTCAAAACTTACAATTTTTGTAAAAAAAATTTGGATACTTTTTGATTTTTAGAATACCGAGTTACAGAAAATCCCGGTATGCCAAAATTCGGAAAAACTATCATTCGTAATATGTACATGCTGCCACCCTCTTCCCATAAACATGTACATGGAAACAAATAAATGTTGGCAATCATGTTCAAAGGTTGTGGAGATGGTAAATATACGTGGTTTTATTTTATGTATGGTATGCAGAACTTTTGTGAAAGGATTTTTGCTATTTTGCCAAGCGGACCACGACAGGGATTATGCATTTTACTTAAATATTTTCAAAGTAAAATCGGGGAGTGGAAAACCAAAAAAATAACTAAAGATTGATAAAGATTTTTACTCCGAAACTTTCAGTTTGATTTCTTTCCTACATAACTTTAGATGATGACTTGCTCTAAAAGCAACAACAACAACACGATTTGCTTGTCTACATAGAACTAAAAAGTCGGTATAACTAAACAAATTTATATAGGAGTAGCTAGATGGGTGGGTAGAGAACGCCTACGATAAAACCTAATTAAGACAAGAGCTGTAAAATAAATTAAAACATTTTTTCTGTGGGAGCTCTTTTGTTTAGGTGCAGTTTAGACGTATTAAACATGTGAATATTAAATGACTCACTTTCTAAATTAAAAATGCTACTTTTGTTTAATATGCAACACTAAACCAAAGAGGAAATAGAGACGAGTAAGGAAATAAAAGTACGGGTTGCGCAGAACAAATTATATTCAGTTGTGTATTTCAGAAAAATTCCCACTCGGCTTTATATATTATAATTATAGTAGACCACGGCTACATTATTGTTGATAACTTAACAGCGGCGCAGTTCCAGGAAAGCCCTCTCCATTAAACGTGTCGTCAAGTCAGTACAGTGCGTATTTCTGTGGATTAGCGGAAAAATCTCGGCCTATTTTAAAATGGTCTGTCATAGCAGACCACGCGTCCTTTGGCGTAAAAAAGGAGCACGTGTACTCTAGTGTTAATTACTTTTCAGCATTTCACATTTTTAGATAGTCTAGTGACGATTCAAATACCTTAAAACTGTTCTCTCGAATACACCATGGGCCATTTCATCTGTTTTCAACGCTGTTGATTTCACCCATACATCAGGGCAGATGTTATGATCATTGATTTCGAGAAAGGATGCTCATTTTTGCGACCATCCATCTGGTAGCTGCAAGACTTTCTAGACGATGAAGAACTAAGTCTTTCTCACTGTTTTTGTGGTAACTTTAACCTGTGTGATATTAGCGCAACGGATTATAAAACTGTGCAAGTATGGCTCCCTTCTTTTATTTTTTAATTTAGCTATAAAATCGACAAAGAAGTAAAGAATAACGGTAAAGTAAATTTGAATTCCACTCTAAGCATCCAAAGAGCAATAACAAAAAACGCTGTGAGAATGGACAGAGGTATTAAACGGATAAAATAAAATCAAATTTTATGAGACAAAAGAAAATTGCATAAGCAAGGATTTGAATACATTTTCCGTTGAGGACGACCTAACTGCTTTTGCTGTCCATTTTGTGGTTGTCATATAAAGATAGGTTTGAGTATTGTTAAATATGTATGTAAATTAGTTCAGACATTTTACGTAGGTAGATATGAAAAGGGTTAACAACGGAATTTAATATAACAGTTGGCAGTGGGTTTATGTCCTTCTTCTTTTCAATCTGCCTAAAATGGTCAATTAGACCTTTGAATTCGCATAACTTAGGACGCTTGTACTGTAGGACAGTTAAAAAATCGAGTATAAAGTTCTTAAAATATTTACTATGTATTTCTTTTAAAATTATACCTCGCTTGCACACAATATGATCGTATTTCGGTCATGAAATGGTCCTCATCACAATGCACCTACCTTAGCCGACGGCGCTCGTAGTCGGCGCTAAAACTGCATTACCTTCAAAAAAATATTTAAAAATGCATTAGAAATTAAAAGCGAAAGTCCTACTTAATATCCTCTTAGATATATCAAGGCAAAACATTTTTATAACTATTTTACACACATTAGGTTGACACAAGGAAAAAATAATAATTTTTGACTAAACAAACAATTTTTCAGAGGTTTACAAATAGCGGGAAATCAAATATTAAATTAGAACAAAAAAACTTAAGCAACAGCCGATAGTTTGAGAGATGAAACAGAAGTAGTCAGCGAAAATTGTCCTACAAAAACTTGTACCTTCTGACTGAGAGAGATGCTTATTTGCTCTCTTTTTTGTGCTCTCAGTAATCAGAGAACCGACCACGGCATACATTTGTAGGAATTACTGACTACTTCTAACTCCCACGCGATCACAACTATAATCTCTACATAGAACAAAATTGAAGGAGGTCGATGCCTGGACAGCCCAGATATTTCTGAAAAACTGATGGGAGGAATTAGCATTGAGCCAAAGCAACAGTTTTTAGAATTTTTGTCTGCCTGTCTGTATGTTTGCACGCGTATCACTCAAAAAAGTGCTAATGAGTGCTGCAATAAGCGATGTGATTAAGTTTTATATCTCAATTTGTTTCGGATCTTTAATGATTGAAATCGCACTCAGTCTATTATAAGTTCGGCATGCAATCAGGCGTGGCCGAGTTTTCTAGTTTTCAAAATAATTTTTTTTTTGTCCAGTCGAACAAAAATCGAAGTCTGTTTTATTCGCCATTTTTATGCTCAACACTTTAGCGCCAGTTTTGTTTATATTTTGTCGTTTATCACTGTCATTGAAATTCTTTAGGATTTAGTGCAAGTGGACTCTGTTCGGCACTCCTCGTTTTGTATCTCAATCTATTACTTCGTCATCATAGAAATTCCGGCAGCTAATCATATTGCAAAGAGGAGTTATTCGCCACAACTTAACGAACACGTAGCTACACACACACACACACACACACACCGAACAATGTGTTTGTGTGAAATAATGTTTTTGTTTATGTTGCAATTTTCATCAAGTATACTGGAAAGTATTGGCATATTCGCTTCGATGAGTCTTAGCTGCGGAAATAAAAACAACAAACATAAAATTTCAAAGTTACTAGAAACTGATTTTATGCAAAGATTTTGTTTGCAAGTGATGAATATTCACTTAAATATTTAAAATAAATGGGGTAGTGAATTTTGTCAACAAATTTAAAGGCTGTAACATTTGAAATGATGGTGCTGATTATTGTGACCTTGACCACTTAGATAAAAGTTAAGTTAAAATAAGAGTAGAATGGAAAAAATATGGGGTACTTTGAGAGGTAACACAAAGGATTCTTGGCTGCATTTGACAGGGCTTGTTGTGGCAGAAAAAATGTTAAGCATTCAAATTTTGCGACGCAGTTAGAAAAACACTTCGTGGCTTGCTGGCAAAATTCGAAATGCTGTATTCTTTCCTATTCAATGTAAAGATGGGTTTCTTAAATTAGTGCCAACAAGTAGTAGTAATAATCTACACAGCCTACCAAGCGTTGCCATCCGCACTTAGTTTCTAACTTAACCCTTGTGTTACACCACTAAACCATATACACTACTACAGCCTTAATTGAAATAGCAAAAATAGAAAATATTGCTCGCTAAATTTTTTCTTTTGCTTCAAAAAATGTTCGATTTGAAAGCAACAAAAAAAATAAGTAAAAAAATTATAATCGCTTACTCGCATCAGGTTTTGAAAGAAAACTATATGTTTTCATCTATTAAAATTTTTTTATCTTATAAAAAATACCATTAAGGTGAAGAATACTGGGGAGTGAACACATTAATGTTCACAACAAAAATAAGATAATTAAATTAAAGCTCTTCGTTTTATACTAGTTAATTAAGCAAATTTAAGAAAAAATTGAAGTAGGAAAAGTACGGTTGCTGCTGATGCGGTGATCCACGTAGATTAAAACTGTAAAAGAGATAATCTAGTATCGCTCAGTGCTTTTATAGCTTTTACAATACTGGAAGTTCGAAACCACCCAGAATTGCTTTCTTTGGAAGATATACCCATAAAGGGCATGAAGGGTTTTATGACCGCAGGGATGCGTTCCTTTACTTAAACAGATGTCTACGGTAATTTGAAAAGGAATTACAAAAAATAGTAACTTCGTGTGTGGTGAGGGGCGACTGGCTTTTAATTTGTTTGATTGAAAAGCATGAGTATCCGATTGTAAGATAAATTAATTCTTTTTATTTCATTAAAGTATTGTAATGTTCCTAAATAACTACATTTGATTTTATATAGTAGGCCATTTTTTTTACACACATATACATCTGCTATTGCAATCAGAAATAATGGCCATCGGCAATTACGTATAACTATTTTTATAGATAGAGCTATTTGTCAGGACTGCTCTTCAAATGCCATTCAAAAAGTTATTTGTTTACGAAATAGAGCAACCGGCATTAATAAATCTATTTCCTCTGTTGACATTTCGTTTATTACAAAGGGGTGATAAAACAGATTGCTTAAAGTCGTTAAAAAAGTTTGGAAAAGTCTAGAAAAATCGCGTCGTAAAACTTGAAAGTACTGATTTTATCCGCCACTTATTCATAGTAGCTCATATGTATGCTTGAAAAATATTTTGAAGGCGAAGTTAAGAGGAAGCAGTTATTATAATTTTGTTAATATTGTAAACTACACAAGTTTAATTACTAAACAAGTTGTTGAGGGATGTATGAAGTCACCGCGCTTCAAGATGTTGTTCTGCAAAAGTTGCTCTGTAACTAAAATTTTGAATCCAAAACATGATTTTCATCAATTTCGTGTAGCAGTGATTTTTTTGATTTATTTTGTTGGGTTGATCTTCCGACAGGGTAGTAAGCTGATTTTTGTTGGAACGGTTTCGGCGTTCTGCCATTTTCAATGCCTAGTTTCGTTCTGATTTTTTTATTAGATGAGTAGCTTCAATCATTTTATGTTATACACAAAAAAAAAATGAATATTGCTCATTCCGAAAACTGCAAGTAGTCTCTAAACTAATTTGAGTCATTATTCCAAAAAGGACCATTAGCAATTGTGTTAAAGTTGATTTAAAGATGTTGGCACGATTTCATATAAATTTGAGAATTTCGTATAAGCACAGTGAATTTTCTTTTGGGCGGACACTCAAAGGCAGTAAATTTTTGTCCTTCCAACAGATGTGTCCGCATAAGGGAGTGGGTAGGTATTTTATAAATCCTTTAATGCTCACCGTTTTTTCATTTAAATAAAATATACTTATATACTTGATCAAACGAGATATGTGTATATTTATTACTTTCAAACTTTATCTATGTACGTACGAGTTTGTACATATACACATCTCATTTACAAACAGTCATACAATTTCACTTCGGAGAATAAATTGCATAACGCTAGAAATGTAAGATTGGTCACTTAAAAACCTGGGAAATTGACGTTAATTTTTTAATTTTTTTAAAAGAAAACTATTTTATTAGAGCTTTGCTCCAACAACAATCATTTTGCATATGATTCTCCAATTTTTGCTACAATTCGAACGCAATAAAGTCTTCGCTGCAGAGTCTTTTCAAATTAGAAACAGCCGTCAAAGCAGTTTCACGTGAGCAAATTTCGTCACCTTCTACGTTGATACTCTCAGTATCAGTAGTCCTTCCCTCGTCAATGGTTTCAATATTTTCATCAATTTCAACATCTAACTCCAACTCAGAGCTTTCGGTCAAAATATGATTGTCTATTGCTTCAAAGTCATCCGAACTTGAAAAAGTAGACCACACAAGGGTTTTTGGTAGTTCAAAATCGAAGCAAGCGTTGCTAAGAGCAAATCATCTTCGGGCTTGAATTCGACAGAAAGATTACTATTTTTGCCACAACCTGCTTTTTGGAAGCAATTTTTTACGGTTTCCGGTTGAAGCTTAGCCCAGGCTTCTTTTATAAAATGTATTGCTTCTAGAACGTTTATATTCTTTTTTAGGAGAACTAGTCTCTATGCTCACCAAGATATTTTTTACTTGAAAGCTTCGATAATGAATTCTAAAATTTTGGATAATTCCTTGATCCAAGGGTTTGCAAACTGAAGTCGTGTTACTAGGTAGAAAAATTATCTTAACTATTTTCAAACTCATATCACGAGGATGAGATGCTGTATTGTCTAGAAATAACAGTACTTTTCTATTTTGCAACTCCATACTTTGGCGAAATCTCTCAGCCATTGTGCCATCACCCCACGTGTCATCCATGCCTTCTTATTTGAATGCCAATTCACTGGAGGTTTCTTAATATCAATTGATGCAAACGCTCTGGGGCCTGCAGCTTTCCCGATAACAAGGGGCTTTTCTTTTTCCCCTGCCATATTTGCATAAAATAGGACAGTTAGACATTCTGTGGCATACCTCGTTTTTAGAGCCAAAGGTTTGTTTGGCAAAGCTCTGAAGAAAAGGCCTGTCTCGTCAGCATTATAAATATCCCTAGGGCTATATCCAATCTGCATTGTTGATAGTTTTCCCAAAATTGCTTCACATCTGGCATATCAACAGCAGCATTTTCACCGCAAATGTACCGAAAAGTTATGTTATGTCTAATACGCCATTTTTGTAGCCAGCCGTTAGAAGCCACAAAATCATTGGCGCCGAGTTTAAAGCGATTTACTTAGCCTTTCCTTGTATTATTGGCTCAGATATGGGAGTATTTTGGCTTCGCGCCTTGTAAAACCACTCGAAACACATTTCGTCAATTTTTTTCTCGTCTACTTTCATTAAGGACCTTTTACTTTCAACATTGCTTCCAGACATCCATTTCGATGGGATATCTTCTTTATTTTTAACAATGAGCGCGGCCTGGGTTTTCCTAATTATAAACCTGATAACAGAAATTAACAGGATTTTTTTCCCCTAAACTTTAGATACATAATTAAATAAGTCCATTTTTATTCGCTAGAAAATGATTTAACACAAGGAAAATAAATTTGAATTACATATGTTTCACGATTACCTTTCGCCTAATGGGCGTACAGACAAGTTGTTTTCCTCACTCGCTTGTATGATCTCTATTTTATCTTTTAAGTTCAGGTTTGAGCTCGCCATCGTTTTACGTGTTTGCACTATCACTCAACATAATTCACTGAGCAAACCAAACTATGCATGCACTTTAAAAAAATATTTTAAAGAAACACGGGAATCCCCTTTTTCATTTATATACACGTCAAAAGAGGTTTTTGGTTCAGTTTTATAGCAAATGACCGCCCGGGTCCGTCCAAGAGAGAGTCCGCCAAAGGGAGGGAAATTTGTTTAAAAAATTGTATTTTAAACTTGGTACATAAGAAAATGTCCGCCCAAAGGAGGTGTCCGTTAGGAGAGGTTTCTCTGTACTTAGTATTGCTGTAAACATAACCCGTAAAGAGGAAGGTTATTCCTGACATTCACAGATCTCCATCTACCTAATTGGGATTATTGTACAAAGTTTGTGCTTTCCAAAAGCCAATAACTTAACTTATTTACTTGCCACGCTTGTGCAGAAACTTTTATATTAATTCAGCTAAAAGTTCGATAATATTTTCCAAGAAATTGATTATGAAATATATTGAAATAAATCACCAAAAAATGGCTAGCAGACATGGCAACTTTGCGTAAACGGGTAAGAAATGCGTTGTTTTACTTTGCTAAATGTAGGATTTTGGAGTTCAAACATTTGGCCTTTTGATTTGATACGCTTAACAGATTAGAAACAGAAGTCGAATAATCAAGTGACGACGGCTAACAAAACTATTATGCAAACATGCATAAATATATTTTATTTATTTATTTATAAAAGGAGATAGCCAACAAAAAAATCGGTAAACATTTATCAGGGCGGCATTAGATCGGAAATTACATGAAAAATGCATAACATTTTTGTTGGGAACAGAATTCTTTGTCCTTCGTTCCAAAGTGGCGCCAGCTTTTCTGCTGACACATATGCACGCTCAAGTTCTTACATAAATGACGTCAATACTTTCAAACATAAAGGCATATACGTGACGTGCTATGCTACGCACTACTTTTGTAAAACATAAATTTAGGCCATTTTCATATTTAAATATTGGCAACAGCTGGTGTGTCCATTCATGTATTGCCCTGACTTACCATAATGTATGCTTTTATGGGCACACAATAGCTCACAAGCACACGGCATATCCTATTTCCGTCACAGATACATATTCAACAAGCGATTTATCTAAAAAAATATATCGAAAACTGATATGAAAACATGGTATATAGTATTTGCTATTTAGGCATTCAGTACAGACCGTAAAACCAACAGTTCCATTGAATTGTTTTCATACAAAATAAACAAAACCGAAGAGCATAGTCGCAGTGACAAAAATAGACACATAAAAACCATCATGAAATTAATGATGAAACGAAAAGATATAGGAGTTTAACTGATGAAGAGGACCAACAGCTTCGGCAATGGATCCAACAGAAATGCTATGAAAATCCTGATGTCGGACGCAGCTCAAACAATTTCGGTGATAGAACGAGTTTCAATCGTTTATTGAGAAAAGGCGTTTTTGAAAAAGTTCAAAAAAGTTTCAGAAATCGCATACAAATTTCCAACAGTGTAATATGTAATTAAATATATACCTTTGTGTTATATACATTTATATAAATAAACAAAGGAAAGCACGTGTGCACCGGATGTGTTAATATTTATTGTTCTTTATGAGTTTATATAAAAGGATCTTACCAAATTACCACAGATGGGGTTACGATGATAGCGAGTAATAGGTTATATAAACATACAAACATACTAGTGTGTGTTCTGCATACATACATAATGAGTACAACCTTGTCTATGTGCTATGTGTATCCGCTTGTGGTAGAAACGGAAGACAGACGATTGGCGGCTGCTTGCGCTTAGTTGATTTTTATGGATATTTATTACTTTAATAAATGTAAAGGCCATCATAACCGTCGAATTTGAGTCTAGCGCGTGTGTCTAAAATATGAGCATTTATATAGAGAAAAGCCTTTCAAAGGTAGGCCTAGATGCGGCTGGCGTGTACATTAAGGAATACATTTGCGAAAGCCTCTTTGTCTAGCTTTATAAATCAAAAGGATTTTCTAGGAGTGAATTGATATTTAAAGCGGCAATACTTTTATGTAGAAAAGTTTTTGACGCGGTTTTCCTTTTTTTTTAAACTCTAGAAAACCCGGTCACGCTTCACTGCGTCTCAGAACTTATTATAGACAGAGTGCGACATTAATCATCGCATCTTTGAAACCCGTTCAGACATAGAACTTATGCACATCACTTTTTGCAACACTCATTAGCACCTTTCGCTTGATATCCATATTGTACCAACACATTTTCGGTCACCTTGACCCACATATTGGTTGATATCTCCGAAACTGGTCGGGTTATCGAAATTAGGAATATCCTATACTTGTAGTTGGACATTTACTAATGCAACGGGGAAAGTGGCCACTACTACTTTGTTGGATCAACCATGAACTGATCAAACCGTTTCCGTGGTAGAAGGATATTAAGATATATATCTGACCATCTTCTTTTTCTATCAGATATAATTTTTGCCTGTATGGTGCATGAGGTTAAGCTTGCATAGAGACGATCGAAGATAACAATTTTGAATGAGTGCGTGATGAATGGTGTTTTACTCAAATTACGGCTGTAGTGGAATTTTATAACAACCAAGGTGTGAAACTGATTAAAGTAAAGTTTCGGTTTCGGTTTTGTAACATGTTTCCCTTCATGTTTCGTTTCCTTTTCGGTTCGAAAAAAAAAAAAATTTTGCAATACCAAAACTTAAAAGATAAACACATTTTTTTTAGAAAAGGTTAAGATTTTTTTCGATACCTTTATTCAGTCGAGTCTATTGACATGATTTAGATTTAGATTTATTACTTTTTTCTTACAAAAAAACGTATATGTACATACAACAATAGTAACTTAAAAATAACGCTAAAATTAAAATGCAAGAAGAAGTAAAATACCCTTTAAAACAGTACGTTTTAGTATTGGGTGCCTCCTCAAAATAAACATTTATGGAAATGTATACTCGTATAAGCGTGCGGGGTGCATGTAGTAGATTAACAGTGAGTTACGAAAATTATGTGTTGAGCTTTAAGAAATAACAACTAAGTTAATATTTTCTAGGTAATAGGATTCAGCAAACTTTTGATATCGTTGCTCTAAGAGAAACGACTTAATATATGCTAAAAATTTACGCAAATTTCTAATACCACGTATGTATCTATCCATTATGAAAATTTCATCGAACTTTAACTTAGGCTTTTTGGGAAATCGGAATTTGAGAAAGTAGTTGTCATTGTAAGTTCTATAACTTATAGGACGGCCAGTTAAATAATGATTACTAATCGTAATGATGACCGGTTTGACTAGTTACTTTTTGAGATCCATTTAGTGATTAATTACCAATTATATTTAATTTTTAATTATTTTTTTCCAGTTAATTAAAAATATAATCAAAAAAATCATGATGTTTTACGATTATTAAACAAATCAAAAATAATAAATAAAAGTTTCTTGATTACTTATGATTATTTTTGATTTTTTCTTAGATTTTATTTTATTTTATTCAATATTGTTGTAGAAGCACATAAATATACCCATCAACAATACTGAAAAAATCAAAAATAATCAAAAGTAATCGAAACAACTTTTTTTGAGTATTTTGGATTTTTTTTAATTTTAATTTTTTTATTTTGATTTTTTCTAATCGTGATCTATTAATTTTTTTGAAGCACAATTAAAGTAATCCTTAACAATTAAAAGAGCCGTCTAATTAATTGCTTACTAATTACTTATCAAATTTTACAGATCTACTTATAGGTCACCAAAAAATTAACAAGTGAAAAAATTATTAAAAGACAAAAACAATCGCTTCAGAAACTTTGTCAAATTAGTCAGGGACTGTGATACTTGTAGAAGAAACTATGTGCCCACAAAATAAAGTAAAAAACTCAAAAAAAAAAGTCAAAAACCGTTTTGAGCTGGTTTCGGTTTCGTTCTTTTTCATATCAAAATTCCGGTTACGGTTTCGGTTGCACTCCTTGGTTACAACTAATACCATTGTGCTCTAAAACTCTGAAAGGTTTTCTTATGCTGCTTGCCATCACACATACTATTTGACTTCGTTGCCCAATGTAACCAGTTCCCTCAACTACCCAAAAGCATCGACATAAATAAATTTTTTATTTTCTCAGAACCTCCCTAGCTCGGAATAACTTCGTTTTTGCTATCTTTGTTTATAGCAAATACCACCTCCTTCTACTGAAAACCCGCACAGCACCAACTTCAGAATTTTTATTAATTTTCAAAGCTTTTTGCTATTCATAAGCTTTTTTGCTTTCCTAGTGCTGCTTTGAATAAAACGTACTGTGGGCCATCAAACCTAGTTCGTTTGCAAAGAGCCTTATTCTTCTTGAACCAGCAGGACGCTGATGCCGCTGTCAATATTTGAGCTTTAAAAACTAAACGTCAAACTTCAAAAAACAGAAAATAACCTCTAATAATTTGCCCAAATTAAGTAAAAACAATTTTTCTCAAACTTCTTGCAATTTCCTCCATGATTTATCATCAGTGTGGAAAATTTTTATCAATTTTCAGCAGTACTTTTAAAAAATATTGCTCACTTTTTGAATAGTATTGTTATTGATTTAACTTGGATTTTATATTTTGAGTTAAAATAATTATATACTTTATCTCTTAATGATGGAATATTGAACCTTATGAATGATAATCATAATACCCTATCTTCGATACACAGTAAAAAAAAAAATTACGAGAGCTCATTTCTTCTAAAAAACCTATGTCAAATGTCTGTGTCACGTCATGCCTTATAACATTCTGAATCAGCCCCAATATTAACTCCCATGGACAAATGTACCTACAGAACACCCAAATAATTGGAGCTGAGTCCAACTGACTTCTGACCACTGCAAACAGTTTCGTAGTCCATAGTGCACCATATCTCTGTACCCAATGCGCCCTGAGCCGCCAACACTTTTTGGGTTGTCAGTTTCGTAAATGCGTTTATTCTTCTAAATTAACTTAAGCTAAAGTACTTCTTGGGTTTTCCTCTTAATCAACTTGTTCGTAATTCAAATTAGCAAATGCTGAGTTTATAAAGCACTTTAATTTGAAAAAGGCCAGACCTCCGGCTGATTTTTATGTGATTGCTTTAAGTTCCATAAAAACTATTTACATATTCGTGCTATTGAAGATAATATTTTAAACTTTAAGCATACCGACAGTTTCGGGATCTCGCCTTTTAAATAAATAAATAATTGGCGCTATATATACCTCCTGAGAATATTAAGGGCGAGCTTATCTACCAATGCCCAACTGCTTATAATTTTTCCTACAAATCGGGGTTTTCTTCTTTCCTGCTACGCATTCAGGGCATTTCCGCCTTTACCAGAGAGTCTAGTCTTATAAATAAAAATGAATGTGTGTATGTGTATCTTTTATAGGCCTCGAAAGTATTCAACCGATCTTTATGAAATTTTAACAGTATATTCTTGGCTTCACTGGTTAGAGCATAGGCTATATATAGTTTTCTGAAAGTGGGCGGTGCCACGCCCTAGGCTATATAAAACTACAATTCCTCATAACTCCAAATGTGTTTGGTCTAAATTCATTATATATGAATATATGTGTCCTTGAGTCCAGATTTACATAATTGTGGAAGTGGGCGGTGCCATGCCCACATATTTTTGTGGTTTGCTTGTAATTCATTAACGTCCAAAGTTTATTGTCGAAAGTTTTCTTTGTAAAATAGCTGTCAATGTTTCATTATTTTTCTCAAACAATATAACAATTTATTGGGAATATATTGGGAATATATTCGCTTGCTTTTCTACATTTTTATTTTCTCTCTTTACATCTTCTGTCGCGTTCATTTCGTACCATATTTTCAAATGAACTGGAATATGAAAGATTGTAACATTTTTTGTCACAAGTGAGTCAATATTTTTTTGTGTACACATAAACACTTTCACTTTTTTAATATATAGTTATTTATTTTTATTAAAAAAAATTGAATTAGCTTTTTCTTTGAATTACATAAGAATATTTTGTTTTATTTTGCAGTTATATTAAAAATTTTGGAAATCTGTTTTTTAGTATTAAAAAATACTTAAAAAAAATAAAAATGTTGTTTGAAATAAACTTTTTAGACACCAGTTATTAAAAATAAGTCATAAAAAATTATTTTTCGATGCGGGATTGAAGAGGATAGATATGTGTTCTATGTATCAAAGGAACCTTGGAAAAAGTAAGCGGTACCAGGATCAAATAAAAGTTAATTCGCTACATCTTCGAAGCAATGTTCATATCAGTACCGGCAAAGGATATGGGAGAAAAAAGGGACTCGGAATAAAGATGTAGAGGAGGTGTTAGAGTGAAGAGTATGAAGAGTAAAGCGTAAAGGTATATTGGCTTTGGGAAAAGCAAAAGTGGCTAGTCAAACTTAAGGCAGGACAACGTCTGTCGGGTCTGTTAATTTTAAAATTACAGTAAAACAATAACTTGCATTAATTTAATTGAGCACATAAATACATTATTTATCCCATATTTTATGAATATTGAAGCTTAGCATATTTTCGCTTTTTCCATTTTCGTCCTTGTTTCTTTCCTTTTTATTTTCTAACTACGGCTGTGTGGAGTTGTTTATGTTGGCTACGTCTTCTTTGATGTTCATCACATTGGTCAGCTGCTGTTGTAAGTGTAAACTTTCCAATGCAATTCTTCCTTTTACTCTTCACTCCACTTCCAAGTTTCTCGCATTGTCAAAATCAGCTGTGTGATTGTTGACCGTCAAATGTTGCGACAGTAATGCAGTGCATGCAACGCTGTCAAAAAATTAAAACGCGCAATAGGCAATAAAATTAAAATCCCAACGAAACTTCGAAAGGGTGTAGAAGTTGCCAAATTATTTATTTGTAATTTCAAATAATGTTATTATCACGCTAGAATGGGGGTTGGCGGTGTCCATGCGATTCGTAAGAAACTGCAAATCCAGAAACGCTCGTAGTTGTTCAATCGTACTCCCGATATCTTGGGTGACAGAAAAACAGTTGATCACGGGATTGGCATGCTTACGTCGTAGTGATCGGGCAATTGGATAGCTGATTCATTCATTGTTTGCTTAGCCCTTTTGTTCATGCTTCAATCATGCGTAATTTATGAATGCATACTTTTTGTGCGAAAGCAAATAAGCAAATTTCTTTTCAATTGCAATAAATGCAAAATTGAACAGAGTGATGCTTCCAATAACAACAACAATTGAAGTCGATTCGCAAATGTAATGTGATTGCGATTGTGATTGTTACGAATTCATATATGTGTGAGCATTCCATACAAAAGTAGACATGGATATTGATCACCCCCTTACCGAATGCATGAAAGGGGAAATTTTGAGATTTTGATTTAGTAGACTCACTGGTTAACCCCTAGAGTGTTCTATATTTGTCGAAAATCTCGGCCCACAACATACCATATTTTGCAATCTAAATTACTTTTAATTTCTCAGGTATACTGAGTTTTTAAGAACGGTAAATTTTTAGACTTTCTTTCCCAACATTTTTAGTTTAGCACATTCATGTTTTTTGCCCACTGGGCCATGCTACGTTAAAATTTATACGAAATATTTACATTCATACGCACTTTAAAGAGCATTTGAAATTTGTATTTGCCAAAGAACATGCCAGTGCAAACAATAAATCATGAATATTTTAATGTCATGAAACGGGAATAGAATAGTATTTGCGAATAAAAGGGAAATGAATGCGAAAGCAAGCAAAATTTGAAAAAAAAATATCGCAAAATGTGTTGCGCACAAAATAAAAAATTCTGCAAAAGCAGCTAACATAAAAATTGTCCAAATGTTGAAACAAGTTCTAAAGTTTAGAATCTAAACCAAAACCAAACAATTTTTATATTTATTTGTTGTCAAAAGCTGTTATTAAATTTGCATCAAACACAAATTTGAAATGTAAAAGTAAAGCCCTTCTATTCATACATTTCTACTGACGCAAAACGCATCAGTGCTTATTTACATATGTAAAAGTTATTTGTTTATTCATGTGTAATAAATAGCTGGAAACCAAATCTCTTTGGTTTGGAAACTTTTGAAGAATGTCTAAAGCACAAATGGCCGGTGAATGTATGCATGAAATTTAATTAGCGTTTTTTGTTTTTGCAATTGACATCTGCCTATTGAGTTTTCAGGCCATTAACGTTAGCAAAAATTAACAGATCGACGACTCAAATAAATATGCCAGATACTCCAATGCGACTCATAATTAAGTTTAGATCAGCGTTGGACTGTACGTTAGCCTACGTTGAGAGAGCGCGCATGGAATATCTCAAGCTTTCACTCAAAGACACTTATGTCCATTGTGAATGCTCGCATTGCATGCCGGGTGGGGACACATTAGTGCAACCCGGTATTACTGAGTTAATCTTTCAAAACCACCTACGTTCCCATATGAACTTAAGAAGGAGCGAAAGATCCATTTCAATCACCTTTGCTAGGCTATCGAAATGTGGGCTCCCAGAAATCTGAAACGTCTTGACTATAGTCGTGCCCATCGACGGAGGAAGTGATGAATCGGGTTCTCTTCCTTCTCATGCTTACATAGGGAGCTTGTGGGTATACGCCATCGTCGAAGCACTGTTCAATGGCACAATGTCTTCTGATGACATCGGTAAGTACCCTTACCGCATATTTATTTAGTTTGCGAAGGAAGCTAGCTCTGTCCTAAGATGGCCATATGAACCTTGAGACCACTTTATCATCACGGTTAGTCCTTAGTAAAATCGTTGTCTTATAAAATGCTCATCGATTTCCCTTATAAATTTCCCAAAGGTGGCCTCACGGAGCCCTCGTGTATGTCCATTTCGGGGCCCCTCCTGGTCATCTTATCAGCTTTCCCGATTCCATCAATATTGCGGTCCCCGCGGATATTCAGCGAGGTTCGACACCTACACACCATTTCAGATTTTATAAAGTTAGTTTTTTATGCAAAAATCATCTTTGCTGTCATTGAAGATCGTTCGTTACATTGGTCGCTGGTGTTACACTCTCGCGTAACAACCTAACTGTCCTTTCTATTGCATAGATTTTTGCTGGAAGACACACCACTAGTCAGGGAGTTCATTTGGCTGCTTGACTTGCAGGTCTGCAGAGTACAGTCCAGCCCGCTTTCCATTTTCCAAGTCTCAGCCGTTGTAAGCCCACTACCAGTGACTAACTAACAAAATATGGTCGATGAGTTTTGACGCCGTTTAGTTCCTATGCTATGCTATATAATATCGTCGTGTGTCTATTTTCCATGTTCCCTCAGTTTGAGAGCTCCTTTTCCAGGCAAAAAACAACGAACACATGCAGCGACACGAAGTGAAGTATGACGTTCATCCCTTCCTGGTTCCTGAGATATGCTGCATCCTCCGCCTGCATACTCCGCCTGATAGCGGCTTCCACCAGACTACACCTTTTCCAAGTGTACTTCAGAAAGCGTAAAATGCTCTTCAGAAAATGTTAAACATACTTCAGAATAATCAGCTGTATTTCAGAAACCATAAATTGTACTTCAGAAGCTGCAGAACTAATAGGTTTTTACCATTTCTGAAGAAAAATTTACAGTTTCTGAAGTACAATTGATTATTCTGAAGTACATTTTACGATTTCTGAAGTACAATTGATTATTCTGAAGTACATTTTACGATTTCTGAAGTACAATTGATTATTCTGAAGTACATTTTACGATTTCTGAAGTACAATTTATATTTTCTGAAGTACAATTGATGGTTTCTGAAGTACACTTGATTATTCTGAAGTACATTTTACAGCTTCTGAAGTACAATTTACGGGTTATTAAGTACAATTGACTATTCTGAAGTTGATTTTACGGTTTCTGAAGTACAATCGACTACTCTGAAATACATTTTACGATTTCTGAAGTACAATTGACTATTCTGAAGTACATTTTACGGATTCTGAAGTACACTTGGAAAAGGTGTAAAGTAAATGCTTATGTAAATACTAACAATGGGCGATATAAAATAAATAAGATACTGTAGTTACTTTAAATTTATTCCAGCAGAGAATTGGTAAAGATTAATAACCGTTGGAACTTCCGATTTACCTTGACTTTTTCCTGACTAAATTCAGATGGAAGTCGATAATAAGGTACTTTCCTATTATTAACCCCACATCGAATTTTGTTGAAAGAACCACCAATCGTTTAAACAATCGACTTATTTTATAGAAACTTTTAACACTATTTAATTCACATTTAAATAGACATAGGTTCGTTGCAGATTGCTTCGACTAACGATTTCGATTCCGACCCTGATTCCTATAAATCAAAATTTAAAAATCCGACTCTGACTTCAGTTCGGTTAAACTCTCTTACGATACAGCCACAATTGCAAACATAAAAGATATATTTAGTAATTCGCAAGTATATGCACATTGTTACCATTTCATCACTGCTCTAAACGCAAAATCTCAGCCAAGTATATACGATTATAGAAATGAATTTGCTTCATAAAATATATGTTTATCTTCCGAGTTCTTTTAAGAGCCATTTGAATAAATTGACAACCCTCGTCTAAAAAGGATTAAGGTAAATTAATAGGAAAATTTAAAGCAGACCCCAAAGCTTTGGGCACTAATAAAACAGACTCGAGGTATTTGTGTGTGTGTTGGTAGAGAAAGCGTTCAAACAAAGCATAACAATTAATTTCATGCAGGCCTACAGCAATTTATACAATTCTCACTCACTATTATTTCCAGATAAACCGGCATGTATAATTATTAAAATTGCAAACTGAAGGTAACCAAAATCCTAAGTGTCCCAAAATAGTCAGCTGTGAGTAATGTATATAGCAATGATGACTACCAACAGTCGGGGAATAAATGATTTCAGCTTGCAATAAAGTTTTTACATTTGTCAAAGTCTGCTGCAAACATCGTAGTTAATTAAAGGAAATTAAAGCAAAACGAGCAAGAAAGTAGAAGAGCTGGTGTTAAAAGCTGCGGTTGTGGGGACTTTCAAAAGGATGTGTATTAGCGCCACCTAGTGTCGATTTTTTATAGACCACTTTCTTTTCTAAAGCTAATGATGTTAGATATCGACGCCTGCCGTGGCGTGGCCTACCACACCTAAGGCCCAAGGTTCGAGTCCTGGGATAGGTAACATCGAAGTGGTTTGAAATAGCTTTTCAAAACGGGGTCGCCCCTCTGTAGTGGTTTAAAAAAAATTCATCTCCTGTCTAGATGCTGTTCGGAGTCAGAAAAAAACTGTAGGGCCCCCCAATAAGCGTCAATCGGATCATTTTTAAATATCTCTTACCCTCTTGCAGTCGAGTTTCGAACTATGTTTCAAGCTTGAAGTCTTTGGTTTTTACGGAAGTTACTCCAAACCTAAGCTCAAACTACCCAAATTTGGTACAGGTATGGACCTCGGGTGGGGAGAAGAATACTTGAATATAAACATAATAATAACAAAAAAGGGGAAACAAATTAAATAAATCGTTTTTGCATCTAAATATTGTTCTACGTTTTTATTATCCCTTTGCTTGTAATTTATGCTTCCATTAAATTAAGTTGTGATCCTGAGTAAGCTCGCTTGAATTGCTTTAGCAAACGCATGGAAAACAACTTAGTTCGCTCACAAAAAACTGCTATTCATAAGAACATATCCCACAAATTATGTATGTTAATTGGGCTGTATAAAATAGACATTCTTTAGGCGCACACTACAACAAAGAAATTACAATAAATACCACTTCGATGAAGTAAGCGCTCAGCCATGCCAACAACAAGCACTTAAGTTCAATGTGGATTGTAGAAGGTGTATAGTTAGTAGTTTCTTTCTAAAATCGAATATAGAATAGAATCGTTCTATTTGGTAGAAAGTTATTTCTTCATTCAAAGTAGAGGTGATTTACGTTGTGGAAATCTTAGTAACTAGTTAGACTAGTTTTTTGAGACCACGCCTTCTGGCGCTCTCCCGCTCACTTATGTGCTACAAAACTGTATACCAGAATCAAATAATTGGTCTGGGTTCGTTAAAATCTTTGGTTACAGAATTGACGAATTCGCTGCAAAAATAATCCGTTATTCAACAAAAATGTAAACAAAGCTATTTGGACCACCCTGTATCCCTTTATATTCGTCCGTCCAAATGTGATTTCATGTAAAGACATTTCAGAAAAAAAAGAAGTAAGGGAGTTTAAGTTAGGGTGTGACATTGCATTATATACTCAGTTGTCTGTTTTAACAAAAAAGTACGAGCAATTTTTTTTTTTTGCTTGAGTTCAGCTGTATTTCAGAGGCTTATTACTATAGCCTAATATTCAGCGTGGGAGTGGTCATCAATGGATTGAATTTACTTATGGCAGATTAATGGCAACAATTACTGGAAACATCCTCAACTATTTTGGAGATTTGATACAATTTATAACTTAAGGAAAAAACTGTTTCAATAA
Source organism: Merzomyia westermanni (assembly GCA_949987695.1). Taxonomy (NCBI): domain Eukaryota; kingdom Metazoa; phylum Arthropoda; class Insecta; order Diptera; family Tephritidae; genus Merzomyia; species Merzomyia westermanni. The sequence continues at coordinate 207,124,904 of OX465288.1, forward strand.
CAGCAGGGAAAAGTAGGCATGGTGAGCTTAAACATGAGTGTTGCCACGCCCCCGTAAAATTTATTTCAACTTAGTTAAATAATAATTACGTATTTTATTATTTTGGTAAAATTTCGATTGGTATCTCTCGCTTTCCACATTTCTTTTTGCAAAAACACTTCGGATGTTAAACAAATCTGATTTTAAAATATTTTTCCCAGATAGACGGCTTATTTATTTCGTCTATGCTACTTTAAAAATAATAAAAAAAGATTTATGGCACGATATTTAACAGATGTATAATATATAAACATGTGAAGAGATTTTTGCGCCGAGCTTCTCGTAATAGTTTGAGGTGTGGTGCTTTGAATTTTTTCCTACAAATTGGCGGCACCTAAAGTTTTTGCGCACCCCGAAAGGTATATAAATGAATAAAAAATTAATTTTTGCTTAGAAGCCTACCATGCCAGAAAAAAACCTTTTCAAACCACTTTTTATGTTACGCGCTCCGGTACTCAAACCGTGGACCTTTGATGTGGTATGCCAGCAACAGCATCGCCATACATTAAAAAAGGGCATGGTGTAAACTCCTCCTCCCGCACGTTTCTCTAACTCAAGAGAAGCTATATGAAAGAGTTTGTCATGTTATCTTCACTGGTTTTGATTTATGTATAATATAAGTTGTAAAATTAACTTAATAAAAAGCTTTTTGTGCCTTGTCCATTTTAAAAGAAGAGAGAATTTCAATCTAAAAACAAACGTGTATTATGTACTCACTAATCACCTTTTTTGTGTTTTCTAAAATGTTCAATACATGAAAAGTGCGTGTGACTTTGTTCCGGTTTTGTCGATTTTTAAAAGTGTGTCAAAAAACCTGCATTCGAAATTTACAGGGTCACCACCAAAGGTTGCCACCTAATCTCATTATCTTTTTTTTTGGCGTATCCGCTGTTTTCTAGATAACAACTTGACCGATTTAGACGAACTTTCGAATATACATTTCAACCTTTCCTACTTAAAGGTTGTCACTAAGTATGTTTTACTAGGGTTGCCAACTATTTTAACTGTTTAAGAACTGATTGAGATATGTATAGTGATGTGGGCATCGGTCGTATTTTAACAAAAGTATTTTCCAGTAGGGTTCCCACCTTATGCCTTCATATTCTTTTACATATTTCATCTTGAAAACCTCTTGACACATGTCTATGAAATTATGTGTATAGGTTATCTTCTACAATCTAAGCTCTTTTACATAAATGGTGCCAATTAGGAGATTTTTACGGAGTTGCCACCTATCTTCAATTAAAAATAAATCATATAAAATATGCCAAATATGCGAATGGTGCTTCACGTCGTTTTTAAGCATTAAAATTCCTAGGTGGGGTTACTACCTCGCGTTACTACCTAGCTAATTTTTTCGATATTCGCAATTTTCTCAAAAAATAATTGAATTAATTAATACACTGAAGTAATTTAAATTATATGGCAACCTCGAAAAATGCAGCGCAAAAAATTTTCAGAAAAATTGGTATCAGCAAACTTTGCTCTGTGAGCTATCCTCAGCTGAGTATAAAAATCAAATTGATGTCTTGATGTGCGGTAGTGACTCAATTGTGACTTTCATTTTTATGCATGGGAAATTGTGTGGGTACTCCGAAGGCATTTCTTGTAGGTGTTTAATAAGTATTATTGAAGGTATGTATGTAGAAGCGAAAATATATGCATAGAAAAAACGAGTATAACTAAATGGTTAATTAATAAGCATTTCCAAATCAAATTGAGAAACTCACAACTAAAAAGAACTAGCCTAGTATGAGGTGAAGCAATCCCATATAAGATAAAAAATCTTTTGGACTGCTACTAGACATGCTTTAGGCTCCTGTTCACTAGCGTAATAACACCTTACGTATCTCTATATACTTAGTTATTATAAAATTTGAACGGGTCGATGGGTGTATTTGAGCCAATAGAATTCAAAGCAGTTTTCGGAATATTTGTCCATCTGTCTTTATGTTTGGGTGCGTATCACTCAAAAACTGCTATATAGACTTGCATGCAGCTTTCACCGTTACATTAACAGGCGTCTTATATAAAGTTCAAGATATCCTTTAATTCCATGACTCGACCGGCTTCGGAGTTATCGAGCAATATGTGGCCTAGGGTGACCAAAAATGTGTATCAAACGAAAGGTCCTAATGAGTGCTGCAATAAGCAAAATTAAGATTCATATCTCAACTGCTTTCGGAAATATAACGATGGAAATCGGAGTCTCTTTGGTATAGGTACATCAATATCTGGGACGAATAGATAAGGTTGGCATTTCCATGGAGAATCCATATAGCTATGAAGCTTAGTATGGGGCATAACAACCACTCGAAGCCCTGACATATTTCTGTTTAACATGGTAACTCCGAAGTAAAAAAGCTGTGGTCAATGGCTACATCCACCTAGGTCCCATTCAAACTCTTGAATGTTTGTCTCTTTGTAGTGCAACAAGAAATACATATTTTGAAACAGAGTAGATCATACGTTGTTTTTGCCACATTTGCTTAATATACAATTTTGTGTGTGCCGGTATTCTTTCCCATTAAAAGGCAATCCATCAGCCCCTTCAAGCGACTAAATTGGATGTTGTAACGAAACAATTTCTGCATAAATTTCGGTTGTGAGAACGAGCCAGGAAATTAATACCGAAATGCTGTGGGAAAACATTTTTTCGCCTGAGAAACCGTTAAAACGTATATACATACATACATAAATATCTAACGTGTTTAATATACTTTAGCATTTTGATGAATTCTTAACATTTCATTTTGGGAGCTCCATCACATTCATGATATCTGGTGTGTTACCGAAGCTGTCAAATACAACGACGGGCATACCGTTCGAAACATGAGCACTGCTGCATATTTAAGTATTCGCTTGTGCGTGTGTGTGTTTGTGTGTATGTGTGCTGGCATTCAAAGTTCACTTACGTATTCCGGTACGCCCTGCAGCCCTTTTGGGAAGCAAAGTTAGAAAATAAAATGCTCCACTGCCGGTTGACTTGTTAACGCCATGCCTGTCTATCGACTTCATCAATCATCATAATGCCACGGAATTCTGGAATGTGCGCTTATACGCAAATATTCCATAACCAACATCTCAATAGCTGCACACCCCTGGCACTGCATCCCACGTTCAATCACCCGAAGAGACAGCTGAGTACGAGGTTCTTTATTGGCATGCGAAAAATACTTGGCTTCCATTTAAATGTTGTATGAATTTTTTGTTTTCAGCGCTCTATTTGCGTGCATGATTTTGAGAGTACATGTCGATCCTTTTTTCCTGAAATCTATGTTCGTCCATTTGTTAAAGTCTAGCTGCACTTCACCACATATTAATATATTTAAATACAACAATTTTAAAACTCCACTCAGCAGTTCTTCTGCTTGTTTCCTTTCCACATTTATCACAATCAAGTTAGAAACTCCTACACCAAAATATATTTGTTTTTGTTTGGAGCATACGAAAGCAGAAGAGACGCTGCCACAAAAGCATGACAATTTAATGCTTTCAAAAATAACAATTTTAAGCTTTGTAGATTCTGTTACGCGCCAGCCGCAAACCTAAAAACTGTGAAAAGTAGGCTTTATTGTATTTTTGTTCATTTTTCTTTTGTTGAATATTTTATGTGTGTGTATGTACACATACACTGGGTTTCAGGTGGATGGTGACACTGTTTATTGATAGCTTCAATTTTACTATTGTCGTTGTTGTTGTTGCATTCTAATCCATTCTAGGAACCTTTTCTTTGACTGGGGTCGGATCAAGTTTTTTTTTTATCTTACTGGAGCTTAAGTGCTCATAAATGAACCCGACAGAAACTAGCATTTTCAGCTGGCACGGAGTATATGTATGTATCTTAGGGTGTTTTTTTTTAATGGGTGAATATATTTCCTTCTCAACTGAGTTTAGCTCTCAGACTATAAAAATTTCAAACGCCACTTCCATATACAAATTTGTTACGACCATCATAGAGGAATATAAAAGCCAATATCTTTGTGAAAAATATTTGTAAATCAATTTTATTTTATTCTTAAAGTACCGATGCAAGAAGAAAGACAACGGTCATTGTGTTCCATTTTGGCATCAAATAAAGAAGCTTTAGAAAGTCTGTTTGTAGGGAACAAACATGAACAGGAATTACCCTTCCATAGCCATTAGAATTGAATGTGATTGGAGATTCACTTTCCGTAGCACTAAAATTTTATTTTAATGAACTTTCATCATATATACTCGTATAACAAGTATGGAAATCTATGTTCGGGTGGAACTAAACATTAACTACCCAGCTTTGTAAAAGCGGCCGTGGTAAATTGTTGTAGAGTTATGACCTGTAGAGGTTTTAGACTTTTTCTACTACTAATCTTACAAATAAAAATGAATGTGTGTCTGTGTGTCTGGCGTCCAAAGTACTTAACCGATCTTTATGAAATTTTCACAGAAGATTTTTGGATTCATTGTTTACAGCATAGGCTATATATAATGTTGAAAAGCGTAGATAGTATACTTCGTATCATGTTTCGCAATTTTATTTAACATGGTTCTGAAGTTAATTATAGCTGAAATTTGATATTTTGTTCATTTATATGTGGGCGGTGCCATGCCTATTTTCCAAAATTTAAAAAACATCATTAATAGGATCATCAGGTCATTGTAACTACGAAATTCTAGCATTCTATCTGCATCAGTGAAGGAGATATGGCATGTTTCGGTTTCCTACCTCTCTTTTAGAAAACTTTGGTCTAAAAGTGGGTGTGGTCGTCCACAGATTTTGCTTATTTTCCGTGGGCGTACTCTAGATATCTATAGTATACCTCGTATCAAGTTTCATAATTCTCTCTTATACCATTCTGAAGTTATTAACAGTCGAATTTGAAATTTGCTTGACTCATAAGTAGGCGGTGCCACGTCCACTTTCCAAAATTTTGCAAAAGTCGTATAAAGAATAAAAAAATGTCGGTAACTGCTGAATTATATCATTCTACCTGCATCAGTCAATGAGATAAGTATTTCTACCTCATTTTCAAAAAACTTTTATAAAAAAGTAGGCGTGGCCGAAAAGCGATTTCACTTATTTTCTATGAGTGTATGTACCCTAACCATAGCATACCTCCTACCAAATTTCGTTATTCTAGCATTAACGGTTCTCTAGTTATTAACAGCCGAAATATCAAAACTTGCTCACTTATATGTGGGCGCACCACACCCATTTTCCAAAAATTTGGTAAAATCGTCAATAGGACAACCAACTAAATAAACCTACCAAATTTAATTTTTGTAGCTGCTTTTATTATTGAATTAACCCATTTTATACGCTTTTCGAAATTTTCGATATCGAAAAAAGGGGCGTGGTTATTGTTCGATTTCGACCATTTTAACTAGCGACCTACCTTGGCCAGAAATCAACCTGGGTACCAAATTTCATTCAGATATCTGAATTTTTACTCAAGTTATCGTGTCAACGGGCGGATGGGCGGACGGACGGACATGTCTTAATGGATTCCTCTGTTCATTCCAAGAACTTTGATATATGGAAGTCTATATCTATCTCTATTATTTTGTACCATTACAAACCACCGTTATATGGACATAACTATAATACCTTGCGTACTAGTACACGCTGGGTATAAAAATAAAATAATGGTCGATTGTTAATCTCTCAGCATTTCATTCCATTCTGCACCCAAATTTTTATCTAATGGATATTTACTCGTAATAGAAACTGCATTCGTGAAAGAGAGATTTTTTCTATGAAATTAGGGTAAATAAAATGAACTGTAACCTATTTATTTTACTAGGAAAACCCATTTCTTTAGATTTAAGATTGGTACTATTTTTTTGAATGGTGAAGAAAAAAATCTGAAAGTATACTGTTTATGTATTTTAATATAAGTTGACTATAAAACTTATGCCATTTTTTTCTTTTTTTACAGGTTGAAAGTAAAACTTTTAATTCATAATTTATTTTTAATAATCAAAGTTTATAAATGCACCTATATACATACATAAATGATATAATTATGTACTCATAAAAATATGAAAACCTTACGATGCATGTAGTTCACATATTATTAGCATTATTTTCCATTCAATTTCTGCTGGTGATAGCAGATCAGCAAAAAGAAAGAACGACTTTAGCAAGGAACATATTGTTTTGCTGGTAGCTACATAAATACTTGATTATGTTTTAGTACAGAAATCACATAAATCATACGTAACTTCTGCCAACGCTGAAGTGAGTCATTAATTTTATATTTATAAGGCTATTAAATGGTATTGTTAACATTAAGTTGCTAATTTATTAGGGATTTGCTGGGGCTAATTGTTCTGTTCTGCGTCTTACATATTATTTCGTCATGCGTTAAAGTCACACAAGTGAGTGAAAGGAAAAATTAGATGGTAGCGAAAATCAAAGCAATTCAGAATAGTCACTGCTCAGTAAAAAAACCGAAACAGAAATCGAGTAACCTAGAATTTCAGAGCAAAAGTGGTAACTCCAGCTCAAAAGTGAAATCGAACTGAATGAAGCTATTCATATTATAAGCTCGAATATTTTGTTAAATAGAAGATATTATTCGCTTATTTCAACGTTTTTCGATCCAACACTAAGCGCCCAGAGTTGGCATAGTTTGTATGCTATGTACAACGGACTGTGATATGTTTTGAGAAAAATAGAGAAATGCGTGCATATATTTCTTTTTTTAATTAGTTTAAACTCGACCCACTTTTTGATTTCATAGTTCCTAAATTCGATATCTGCTGCTGTTCTGACTTTTTGTATGGTTATCTCGCTCTACGGCTTTACGTTGTTGTCAAACACCTTGTCAGCAAACATGACCGCCTGAGTATCAAGCGCTTTTAGTAAAGTACGAATATAATGGAAAAGGACCTAACGAGAGCAGCGACACAATTCCGAAAGGTCGGCGAAAATGTTCTATCAGCACATTCCAACCTTTGCTATTCGGAATTCTCTAGCGTGTACTAGACGCTGGTAGTTAGGACATACTTATAACTTACAAATGTGTTGAATATATGTGAAATACCGCAAACAATCACTTCAACCCTTACAAACGCAAACTCATTGTATGTCCATACTTAAATACGTAAGCCCGCTTTGAAAGCATTGCATTTGATAGTCTTGTAGGTAGTACAAGGTGGCACAAAAGTAATCCTCCTATCAGAAAATGCTATAAATTTTGCGATTGGCCCCTAAAGTGTGTAGTAAACACATGCGAAATACACGTTAATAAACAATGTTACGCTACACTGCTCCAGAACGCGGAATATTGCTGACTATTTATTTGACCAATAATCGGTCGGGGCCAAACGGTTACTGTGAATGGTGAGCGCTACAGAGCAATGATCAACGAGTTCTTTTTGCCGCAACTTGATGAATTGGGATTGGAAAACATGTGGTTCCAACAAGACGGTGCAACAGCACACACTGCACGTGCCACAACCGATATGCTGAACATCGGAAGCTTGCTTTTGCGCCACCTTGTATATGAACTTAGTTGTTTGTCTGTTTGTGTTCATACCGAGTCACATTATAAGCCATTAAGCACGCCTTCATCAGACTCTGTGGCATTCATATCAGGCAATGGCATTTCTATTTTCTTTTATTCTAGCCTTTGATAGTTTCACTTTTAGTGCTTAACATTTACTTGCTCTACTTGTATTTAGGTATGTGTGTGCTTTTCTGTGCCTGTAGTTGCGCTACATAGAAAAGTAGAAGTGAGAATTTTTTGTTGAATTTGTCTCTTGTGTGCCGTTATTCCTGTCACTTTGTTCTAATTTCCTCACTATCGTTGCTTTGTAAGCCTACATTCTACTCACATAAATAGATATGCATTGTGTCGTACCAACTAAATATGTTGTATGTACGCAGCCTACATGTATATGGTGGGTCTAATCAATAAAAGACTAACAGTCATTAAAGTCATAAAACCCTAAAATCATAAAATAAAACAAAATAAAATGAAATATAATAAAATAAATTAAAATAAAATATAATAAAATAAAATGAAATAAAATAAAATAAAATAAAATAAAATAAAATGAAATGAAATAAAATAAAATGAACTAATATAAAATAAATTACAACGATATGCACAGCGATGGTACGGGATGACATGTTTCGAAGTGCCCAACTTCTCATCAGACCCCTTCTCGGACACTGGGATACGAACCCAAGTGTCTGCACCAAAGCCGCTGTTAGAGTACTCTAACAACTAAGCTATGATGCCCTGTAGCTTCACGATGCACTTTTCTCCTAATGTGCCATTTGCTTATTCCTTTT
>OX465288.1:207140726-207350726 GCA_949987695.1 Merzomyia westermanni
TGCAGCAAGACAATTGCTTACTTTTCTATACTTTTTGTTTTGTAATTTTTGCTTTCCGCACTTTTTTCTTGTCCCTTTTAATAGTCTTTTCATTCCACTGAAACCACTGCGTTGACTATTATGACGACTATTTACCATTAACGCGCTTTGTTGCTGTTCATTGCTGTTGCTCATTGTTCCCTGCCCCAGCTGCTAAGTGCGTAATGCCACTCCAACCACAGACAATTTACACAATTTTGCGGTGTTTATTTTTAGCGTTATTGTTGTTGGAGACGCCTTTGTGTATGCATGAAATTGCAACGGTAATTCAGAAAATGCACAAACATATGCTCAACTAGCGCATTTAAGGTGTTTATTGTCGAAACGTGCTTTTATTGCATTTAATAGTCTTAAATACTCTACCACAAATGTCTACGTGAGTATAAAAATCTAGACATGCTCACTACATTTCGTTAGTTAGTAAATAAATGAGGAGAAAACGTTGTAAAGAACAAAGCAAAGAAAGTAAAAAATCAAAATTATCACTATCTTCACTCTTTTTAACAGTGCATTCTTAAGCGAAACCAAGAACTTTTAAATAAACTCATTTTTAGTTGTAGCTGAAAATTTGTTCAATTAAATCTCTGTAAGGACTTCAGAGCAACAAAGGTTTGGAGGTAAATCGTAGGTATTTTCAATGTAGTGGTAGTGGAGGCCTTATTACGTACTTGAAAGCCCGGCCAGATTTTGGAGTGATTCGCTGCCAAACATACAGACAAACAAAAATTCTACAAACTGTTGGATTTGATTGGCTTAATAAAGATTCCTTCTATTCATTTTATTTTATACATATGTGATATGTATAGATTTAAAAAGTGTCCGTGTGCGAAAAACAACGAAAAATATACATTTTCTATAATGTGCCTGGCCTCGCTTATTTTATAATGGATCATTCCACAAAACTTTTAATCGTTGAACTCGAACAAAAATTTATTTGTAAAGTAAGTTGTAAAATCTACAACACAATATTTCTGTAACTATCTACCGAAGGAGCACATATAGTAGCTGAAACAAATGATAGAACATTGTTGTGACTTTAAAATGTTCAGCCACAGACACTAGTGAAGGTGGCTTTAAACGTTAAACGCACAACAACATAAACAATTTTTTCAAAAAATATCAAAAAAAAATTAAATTCAAAATATTCTTTGTTTATATCATAAACTAACCGACGCGGCAGACGTTGTCCTGCATAAAATTTCACTTGCCTACATTTAACAATTTACTCCCTTCCCTCCCCTCTGTCTACCTTTTTGTCTTCACTTTTGCTTTTTCCCAACCCCATATACTTTTACGTTTCTTTATCCTCTTCATTTTCCTCTAACACCTACTCTACAAATTTCTATTCCTACTCCCCTTCTTCTCCCATTTCATCTGCAGGTACTGAGAAAAGTGTCGGCCAGCTACGTCTACGGTTATAGTACATTATGTATAACGGACATAAATTTATGAAACAATTTAATTTCCTTTAGTAAAATTCAGTCACCATCGCTAAAATTTTGTGTGGTAATTTTGCATGATTGTAGTTGCTGTAGTCTACAGCACATCACTACCGCTTAGAGGACAAGTTGTATTCAGGGAAGTGTGCGCCTAGATACATACATGCATACATACTGTTTAACATATTTACTACACATAAAAGACATTTCGCGGCAGCCACGGCGTATGATGCACATACTCGTATTGCCATTTGATGGCTTTTACACTGAATTCCCGCTGCAGACCAGCAATCACTGAACGCGATACAGGACTGTTGACAAATACCAAAACACAAATAGCTCATTCCTGGCGTAATATTTTTTATTAGTTGATAACTATTACATGGCTGCCAGTGGCATGAAAATTAATGAAGAATTTCCCATTCAAAAGTTGGCAGAGTTTTATTACTGTTTTAGGTATGCTCGATTATAGTTATGTATACCCAAATGATTTACATTATGTACTTGGTCGTTAAATATGCTGCAGCATATAAGGTCAGTGAAGTGGGTACCATTTTTGTAGTTGACATTTTGGCGAAAATATTTTCCCTGTTCGAAAGTGTACAAACAAACAAATATAATATGCGGGCTACTTCTATTTAAGCTTTCAGGTTAATATTTATTTAACTCGAACGTAGCTGGTTTTTTAATGTATAGTATATAGTAGTTAAGATGACTTTTATCAAGACTAAAAATGAGAAACTAAGGGAGCTATTTTCCTTACAGTATTAGCCTTGCTAAGCCAGTACTGAGATGTCGGCCCTTGATACTTCCCAAAGGCGTAAGGCCATTCTTAGCCACTGAGGCATGAAGAGCTGAAATACCACGAACCAGTTTATCGGCCATCAATTCCTTATGTAGTATAGTTTTTGACAAGTTTTCAAAGGTTAGAAAATAATGTTGGATATCTCTTGTGGAATATTGTTCTTGCTGCTCCATTTTGAAATGTGTGTTATATTTCGAGGCAAATCGACGTTCACTTTGAATTGAGTCGGTTGTTGTTTCAGAACTTTCACCTCAAACCGCTTATATCAACTTGGTAGCTTATTATCATAACCTACTCAACGATCTTTTCTAGGTTTCTTGAAATATCAATTTCAACTATTTTAAAAATTGGTTTGCTGACGACAACCGATAGAGACCAGAAAAGTTTTTTGAAATCCTGCACCAACGCTTTATAAGTAAGACATGATTGCCATAGAATTACTTTTTAAAAATTTACTAATAGATTAATCGAGCTATTCGATTACGACAGTAGTCGAAATTGGTTAATCGGTTAGCACTTTTCAATTGCTGTAAAACTGTCCTCTAATCAATTACACGCTTAACTCTGCATTTTCGGCTAGTTGAATATTTAGAACTACATTACATTTTTGCACATGTTTTAAGAATTTCAAAACTTCGGTAATTATTACTATACGAATTATACATATATATAGTGTTGAATAGAAGATCCGATGGTATGCATAACTACATATTAAAGCAAAGTTTGAGAAATATACCTAGGAATTAAGTTTTATTAAGAATTTTTTCACAACCACCACATACAACCAAAATTGTGTAGCTCTTATCGAGTCGGCATAGCGTTTCCTTAATTTCAACATTAACAAAACTCCATGACTTATCAACACGTTCTGATTTCGATGTCGCGATGTTTCGATGTTCTTGCACCGCTGACTTTTATCAAAGGAAAATTTTCTCGGAAAACCCTCATTACGTAGGGATATCAAGATTGGATATGTTTTGGGATATTCTTCTTGAATCACTTGAAAACAGACATACATTTTCTTCAAGTTAAGTAAAGGGTGTTTTTTTTAGGGGTATAGAACTTCGAATTGAAATAAAACACAAGAAAATCGTTTTAACGTCCATCAGTTTGGCTTTATTGGAAGGATAATTTTATGCCATTAATGTTTAAATATGATTTCGGGCATGTGGCCGCCGCGGCTGGCTCGAATAAAGCCAATTCTACAGGTCCAATTTTCAACCACTTTTTCGAGCATATGGGGCCGTATGTCGGCAATAACGCCACGAATGTTAGCTTCCAATTCCCCTAACGTTTCTGGTTTGTTGGTGTAGACGAGCGACTTCACATATCCCCAAAGAAAATAATCCAATGGTGTCAAATCACACGACCTTGGTGGCCAATTGACAGGTCCATTCCGCGAAATTATGCGCTCATCGAATGTTTCCTTCAATAAATCGATTGTGACGTGCGCTGTGTGGCATGTAGCGCCGTCTTGTTGGAACCACAACTCATCCACATTCATGCCATCCAATTCGGGAACAAAATAGTCGGTTATCATGGCTCTATACCGGTCTCCATTAACGGTAGCTGCCTCTCCAGCATTATTGCGGAAGAAGTATGGCCCAATGACTCCACCAGCCCATAGAGCACACCAAACAGTCAGTTTTTGTGGATGAAATGGCGTTTCAAGGGTCTCATGTGGATTCTCTTCACTCCAAATGCGGCAATTTTGCTTGTTGACGTAGCCATTCAACCAAAAATGAGCCTCATCACTGAACAAAATTTTGCGATGAAAATCAGCATCGAAATCAATCTCATTTTCGGCCCATACACCAAAATCACGATGCATTGCATGGTCTCGCGGCTTTAATTCTTGCACAAGCTGGATCTTGTAAGGTCGCAAGCCAAGATCTTTGCGCAAAATCTTCCATAAAGTTGATGGACAAAGCTCCAATTGCTGTGCACGGTGGCGAATCGATTCATTCGGGTCCTCTTCAACACTTTGCTCTACAGCGGCAATTGTTTCTTCGGTGCGCACTGTTCGACGTCTCTGCGGATGCGTATTATCACATAGAGTAAACGTAGTGCGAAAACGATCCATGGTTAACCGAATTAATTGCTCTGATGGACGATTATGTCGACCATAAAATGGACGGAGCTCACGGTAAACTTCGCGAACTGAACCATTATTTTCGAAATAAATTTGCACGATTTGCAAGCGTTGTTCTTTTGTCAACCTGTTCATGATGAAATGGCAAACCAAACTGAACATAAATGACATTAGAGTTGCCAGATTTGACCACAAAATGCCAGTTTTATCTCTATTCGAAAAACAAACCTGTAAAAAAAACACCCTGTATATATTTTGGGTTTATACTGTGGCCACCATGAGGTTATGTGGCATATAAATTTATATTTGTGAATCCCTTCGTGGCTTTGAACTGCATAAAACTCCACCAGTTATAGAAGACTTCAAATTCTTTTTGTAAATGCATTCTTTAAGAAACCTTCAAATTTAGCTGACTTTTATACAGTTGAGTAGTCGAAATAAAGCGACTGTTCGATCAATTGAAACTAGACGACTATTCGAAAACTGATGTAGTATATTGGAACGATTTTCCCTCATCCCTTGTCAAATTTGGTTTGGAGACAACCCGGTTTCGGCGATGTGCCATTTTCAATGCCATTTTTCGTTCTCGAAAACCTTTAACCGACTAGTAGACATCTTAACGGTTACAAACCGATTACTTGAATAATCGTATTATTTAAGGAGCATCATAACCACCCTTCTTAATCCTGGCCGTTCGGGCATTTTAGGCGCCAATACGTAAGTGATAAAGCTCAGATTGTAGCATGTAACGTGCATATAAAATTTTAGAGAAATGTATAAAGTCGTTTTTAAAACAAATAAATACAGAGTAATCTATATAATAAGATTAGGTGGCAACCTTTACTCATACTCCCATTTATAAAGAGCTTCAACGTAACATACCTCTAATTATATGCCGCATAACTCATTTCATTAAAAAAAAACATAAAAGTGGCAAAAACATTAAACAGTAAAAACATTCTAAGTGGAAGGAGGGGTGACATGACCTAGAAGGTTTCACTGGTCATAAATCGCTACCACGACAGTCGGGCAGTACCGCAAGGGAGTACCGGAGCGTACCGGTTTCAAATCCGGCCAGGACTGTTAATTCGACAACACTCCCCAAAACCTTCGGGGAGTATTTTTGTCGTTACCACAACAACTACAACACCAAGTGGCAGCACTTATGCAGTGGAACTTAAATAGTAGCTTATCACCTATTATCAAAAATTCATCCAAATTATTTAAGTCGTTTTTGAGGCAATAGAAGATATACAAAAGATTAAATATAATTGCATTAGGTGGCAACCCATGTTGGCATATCTCAATTCATTTTTTTAACTTCAAATATGTGGCAACCTTGCAGTAGAAATGTTCTTCCCTAAATTTATCTGAAGTCGCAATGCCTCTACCGTTAGGTGGGAGACTTAATATACATATCGTCGGTGACACTGCAAAACCGCGTAACGCTCTAATGCAAAACCGCGTAAGTGATATTTACGTCAAAAACTTTTATAGGTCCCTGCCATCAAGATCTATTCATTTATTATCAAGAAAACTACATGTTGCTTTATAAAATAATTAAAAGAACCGACCTTGATGGGAACTTTCCCCATAAAGTCAATATTTTTCTAAAAAATAAGGAATTTGTAGTGGCAAAACAACCAAACTGAGATATCACTTACGCGGTTTTGCATTTGAGCGTTACGCGGTTTTGCAGTGTCACCGACGATATGAATACTGTTCTGTACAGTTGAGTTTAATAATATTTGAGAAAAAATCTAACCAGGATTAACACATTTGTTTCCGGAAGTATGGTCTGGGATATTCAGCTTCATGACAAGAAATAATATTTTGCCACGATTTACTTAAGATGAGCTTAAGGAATACTTGGTAAATCAATTTCTGTTATGATACTTTTAATTTTTCTTGCACTCATTGCGACTTACCAAGTTTTATGCCCACTCCGAAGGGCATTTGCTTAGAGAGCTGACTTTTTGCGCGGAAACTTTTCATGGCAAAGGAACACTTTTGCGTTTGGACAAACCTTAAACGACCGATAGAACATATGCAGAATGCTTTAACAGCGTGCTTTTTATACTCTGCATAAAAAATAGTAAAACGTTATTCAGCAATCATGCCTAGAACATCCTAATGGGTTTAGGAAAATTGAATTTCCAAGGGCCATAAACTGCAAATTTGATCCGCTGATGATTCAATTGGGATAACGTTTGTTTGTCACCATAATGGCATAATAACAACAGAGGAAACAACGGCAAGCCAGTAAAAAAAAATAATTTAAAGCAAGAGTGAAAAAAAGCAGAAAATTGAATGTGCTTAAAGAGAAAAAAATTTTTAAGTTAGAGAAAGCAGCAGAAAAAACAGAATCACAACTGCAAGTTCTGGTGCTTTGGTGGGTGAGATGGCGGCAGTGGCTTAATAGGCAGACACGCAGAGCGAAAATATAGTTACATTGTTGAAACAACAACAACACCATGATATTATCGACACCATTTTTTATTAGCAGAAATAAAACCAAAATCGTATAAAATAACTTTATTCTCGAATCGGATAATATTTTGAGTTGAGCAGTTATTTTTCGTTTTTTGTTGTTGCTGCCATTATTGCGCGTACAATGTTTGCAAGTAGTCAAGCATAACGGAAAATGCTTTAGGAATTCGAAACTATTATACACAATCGTTTGAGAAAAGTGCGCAAAAAACATATTGAAATCACTAATGGAAACAATGGCAACATCGAAGTGAAAAATCCGACAAAAAATCAACTTTCGCTCCGCTGTGTACACACTTGAGATGAACGGATGCGTTAACTATGTTTTTTATTTCCAAACGAGCGAGAATCATGGAAAAGAAAATTTGAAGTGCAAAAAAGGTTTGTTATAAATTAGATTTAAGCTATCATGTGGCATTAGGAAACTTTCGCTGAATGCATTTACGCCAAATGGGAGTGCCAACACAGACCAAGCTCATCACGTTTTTCTTTTATATTTTGCAAACTAGCATTATTATAAATTATAGCGAATTTTGCAAAACTTATCGATTACCTATTCTGTTTTTCGTATCTCTGAAAGGCCAAGCAATGAGTCTCAAGCACTGCTCGCTGAGTGCATCTCACACCTAAACTCCAGTGTTCAAAAACCGCTAGGAATCGAACTGAATAACCGACTTATAAAGTATTGATTATATCTGTGGACATTTGAAAGAACAACTTAACTAACGAGCTAAGTAAGTTTTCCAGTTTTTTTATCATAAAAGCAAATTCTTGGGAAAGTTATTTCTTTCTAATCAGCGTAATAATAGCGTTTCTACTTACGGAGTTATGAAATCTGAAAAAGCATCTTAACTAAATAGATATTTTCTTAAAACACTTGCCAACCAAAACAACTCAACATATAAGATAAATAGGAAAGGGAACACAAATTCAAAATAAATTTCTAACTACCGCTTGAAGAAGCATCTTAAGTCAATTTGGGTGACATTGTTATTTAGCTTCACTTTGCAAAAGCAACCTAATTATCTGTAAGTGCTTTTTCCTTGTACAGAATATGAAATAATAGAAGCATAAAAGGAGTTCGGTTTCTTTTTCAATTATTAAATGATCAATGCTCGCCTTTTCAACACATCACACAGGATTTAGGTTAGGGTATTTTAATTGCATTTAAGAGCTTTTATAAAATTCAAATACAAGGTGGCGCAAAAGTAAGCTTCCGATGTTCAGCATATCGGTTGTGGCACGTGCAGTGTGTGCTGTTGCACCGTCTTGTTGGAACCACATGTTTTCCAATCCCAATTCATCAAGTTGCGGCAAAAAGAACTCGTTGATCATTGCTCTGTAGGGCTCACCATTCACAGTAACCGTTTGGCCCCGACCGATTATTGTTCAAATAAATAGTTAGCAATATTCCGCGTTCTGGAGCAGTGTAGCGTAACATTGTTTATTAACGTGTATTTCGCATGTGTTTACTACACAAATGTCAAAACAGAACTGACTTTAGGGGACAATCGCAAAATTTATAGCATTTTCTGATAGGAGGATTACTTTTGCGCCACCTTGTAGAATTACAAATTTTATATTCAAAATCGTTTTTAATTAATTCAAATCTTTGATTATAAGTTTTCTACTGTAGGTTATAAATGTATACAATTTTTATATTTTCTTATTACGTAAAATGCATTACGCTTTATTCACTTAAGTCGATTTTCATGCATAAATCTGTTTGCAAAAGGAACCTAAGTCATATGACGTGACCAAATTTTTAAAACCTTGTGTTGAAGATTTTTGTAAAACCTCTTACGTGACTTAAGTCGATATATTTTTCTAAAATCAGTTACAATACACAGTCCTATTATATAATAGTCATATTTCTTTTTAATAATTACCCAAGAAGATTTTATGCGCAGTGAAAACATTTTCATTAAAAAAAACTACTATGATTCTCAGCATAACAAATAAGTGTTGAAGTTATTTATGTGGAACAAATATCACAGGAAAGGTAAGATGATACTATTGCCAAATAAATAAACCTACCGAGCCGAAGTTGGCAACACTAGAATATACCCAAAGTAGGCATACCCGTTGTTGTTGTTGTTGTTGTTGTTGTTGTTAACAGTGCTTCGCCCTGCCACAGATTGGACAGGGTTACACTGAAATAACAGCCCTTGGCCGGGTGAAAAAACCCGGGTCATTCCGGTGCGATAAAACCGGCTGTTGTGGGAATGTAGGCATACCCGTCGTAAGAGGCAACTAATATGCGCAAAGGTAATGACGTGCAACTCGATGGTTGATCTACGGATATGATGCCTCTCACCTCTCATTACCCATATCTCCTTCCTTACGGAAGGCGGGGTGACATAACCTAGAAGGTTCCACTGTTCATACCAAATCGCTTCCACGACAGTCGGGTAGTACCGGATTCATATCTGGCCAAGGACTGTCAGTTCGACAGCACCCCCCACAACCTTCGGGGAGTGTTTTCGTCGTTACAACAACAACAACAACAACAACCTCAATGTAAAACAGTGAATCGTCACTGCTTTTCCAAAATATAAATAAAAATAATCCTACAAAAGTTTCGAAAAGATAAAGCACAGAGCACAGCTTCCCCACGTGAACGATTTAGTACCAAACGTTTTTAAATTGCCTTGGTTTGCTTTGAACAATATGTCAGTGCAATTTAAAGTAATGCTCGAAGAGCGCTTCTAAGTATTTAATGAAAATCCGCTTTCCTTTCACTTTCAAAGAAATCCTACCAAGTAATCCCCTATACCAACCTATTTCCTATAAAAAGTGAAATAAAACTTTACTGCTTCTACTTCTTTATTTTTCAGCTCAGTAAGAGAATTGCTATAAAAATTATTGATTTTTATTTTATTTGCTCTTTCATCTTAGCTCACATCCAGTAATTGTCGATATGCGCTATATAAAAGTTTTCTCCTTACTCTTTGCTGTATTCGCTATCAGTTTTCACTCAAATATGCGCATTTCTCTTGACTCAAGATAAGAATTCTTTTCAACATATTTATTTGCAATAAAAATTCCATAAACGCAATGACCAAATGGTGTGCTGGCTCATTCTTATACGTCTCGGGTTGCTTTGCTTGTGTCCTATGGCGCATAGCAGACCGTTACGCTTGGCTTCCTTGTACCCATATTTATATTGTACTGATATGTATGTATTGTTTCGTTGCCGTTATCAAACTGATTTTATGTGAATGTGTATAAGCAAATATTCTTATTGCGTAAATGAGCTTCTGAAGACGCGAACATATGTGCTGCATTCTTGAAAGTATGTGTAAGTGTGAGCCATTAACGTTATATATTTCCTAAAGATGGTATTTCGAATTCCAAAAATTGTAAGAGTAAATACTATTTATTCAAGAGATAAAATTTTATGAAACAACATATCACCGAAGCATAGTGTATTACGTATCAGACTGGACAGCTTTCGGAAGCATGTGACCGATTTCGCTCAGATATTGGAGTGGAAGAAATAAGGAATTGAATTTTATTTTATTAAACTTTTTATTTTTTTATTTTTTTTAATTTTATTTTATTTTATTTTTGTAAGTATAACGAGCTCAAGACCAGTTGATAATAATTCTTAGTTAATTATTATTATTTTTGATTAGAGGAAAAATTGAAAGCAACAAACATATACAGGCTATAGTTATAGTACAATTCCGAAAACAGCCACGATTTCTCGTCAGACTAATTCGTATGGTTTTGCTATTTCAGAGGATCTTGTGGAGAATCGAACCAACTCACTCTGATTGCCATGGCAGCTGCCTAACCCATAGGCTATGCTGCGTGTAGTTTTGCAAGCTGCTTAATTCAAGTTTTCATCTAATTGTTGTTTGTTATCTTGCCAACGGTATACACAATATTTTAGACATTCTGTCTATATGTAAACCATGCATGTTGGACTTTGTTTTTGTACATTTTTCTTTTCTATTTTTAGAAGGTAGTTATTGTACATAACCGCGTGCTCCGGTATATCGTGGCTGTTTTCGAAATAGTACTATAAATATAGCCCGTATATGTTTGTTGCTTTAAATTTTTCCTCTAATCAAAAATAATAATAATTAACTAAGAATTATTATCAACTGGTCTTGAGCTCGTTATTCTTACAAAAATATGTAAAATGAACAGACCGTAAAACCAACAACAAATATATTTTATTTTATTTTATTTTATTGTACTTTATTTTATTTTTTTCTATTTCATTTTATTTTATTTTATTTTATTTTATTGTACTTTATTTTATTTTATTTTATTTTATTATTCGTTTTCGCGACCTTTTTGTTTTCTAATTCCTTCTTCTTGCTGGCTTGAGGTCTGTACTTTTTCAAAAATTTAAACCAAAATTATTGATTTTACCAATATATTTCGACTACCTACGGTAATCGTCTTCAGGGTAAACTATATATAACAATAAACCATAAAAATATAATCACAATTTACATAAAAACAAATTGGTAAAAATTAAAAACATACATTATTACACGTCTGTCCTGTTTACTGTCCGTCTGTTTGTCAACAAATGCCTATATAAGTGAGCGCAGTTATCAGTGTTCGTTTTGTAATTCATTCTTATGCGGGCCGGTGTGTTAATTATGTATATGAAGCATTTCCAATGTGAATCTCTTGCTGTAATGTTGTTCTTGTTGTAATATCGTTGTTTCGTCAAAGTTCGGTGAGTGGTTTTTAGTTGTACAATGGGTCATAAGTGCTGTTTTTTGATTATTTGTTTCGCGGCAATATTTAAGATCTGATTTATGTTGAGCGAGTCGAGATTTTAATTTGGCTTTTGTTGTTCCGATATATATGTTATTACATGATTCGTGTTCGTTTCCATTGCAAGGGATTTTATAGATAACATTGCTTTTTTACGTGTGCAGTATTTTAGATTTAGTGTTGTTAAATAAATTTTTTTTTTTAATGGATTAATTGGTTTTTCACTTCTTCCCTGTTGTAACAATCTGATTTCGTTGGGCGTTCTGACAGTTTGGGTACGTAAGTTACTGCCTTAAATATTTTTTGTTTCGGCTTTTTTGACGAATTTTGGTTAGTTCCTCTTGAATATTTTTTAATTAGTGTTTTTATTAATTTTCGGGAAAATCGTTACTTTTTAATAGTTCTTTTATTTCTTCTTTGACTTCGGCGTGGTAACTGTCATATGTTATTGTTAGCATTCTTCTTATACAGCCCATTGCTGTATTAATTATCATCGTCTTAGGGTGTTGTGAGTAAAAGTTGATGATTCGTCCTGTAGATGTAGGTTTCTTATACCACTTTAACTTCAATTGATTTCCTCGTCGAACAATAATTTAGTCAAGATATGGTAATTTTCCGTCGTCCTCTAGTTCTGTTGTAAATTTTATGTTCTTGTCAAAAGAATTTAAGGCGTCAGGTTTGTTTTGTACCTCGTTTTCGTTTATAGTCGCGAATAGATCGTCGACGTATTTTGTAAATATTCTTGGTGTTCGTGTTAATTTTTTAATGGTCAAAGTGCAATAGACCGTGCAATAATAGATACAGTAGAACGAACACGAAAATTTCTTAGCAAAAATGACAATATACGTATCTTAACATCAGATAAAGGAAATAAAACTGTTGCAATGGAAATAAAGGAATATAATGGCAAAATGAAAGATATATTAAATGACTTGACAATGTATAGAATTCAACGACAGGATCCAACCTCAAAATTGCAAAATAAAAATAATATTTTAGTCGATAAGCTCTTCAAAATGGTTTTGATCTCGAAGACTGAGAGGAATCAGTTCATCACAACCACGGCATTACCCCCACGGATTTATTGACTTCCGAAGGTCCACAAAAAAGACACACCACTTAGATCAATTTGCTCAGCCATTGGATCACCGGCACATAATCTATGTAAATACATTGCGGATATTTTAAAAAAATTTACAGCCAGCTCGACTTACTATATTAAAAATACAATAGAGTTTAAACATAGGATAAATAATACTTACATTTGTGACGATGAAAAATTAATATCTTTTGACGTAATTTCCCTATTTCTGAGTATACCAACCCAACTAGCACTTGACATTATAAAGAAAAAATGGACGACAATAGAAGAGCATACCAAAATACCAAAGCAAATTTTTATAGAAATCTTAAGGTTTTGTATCGAAAAAACAGATATTTTAAGTTTAATGATGAGATATATACGCAGCTGAAAGGGCTACCGATGGGATCACCTACATCACCAGTGATAGCGGATATTGTCATGGAGGACCTGTTGGAGAACACCATTAAAAAATTAACACGAACACCAAGAATATTTACAAAATACGTCGACGATCTATTCGCGACTATAAACGAAAACGAGGTACAAAACAAACCTGACGCCTTAAATTCTTTTGACAAGAACATAAAATTTACAACAGAACTAGAGGACGACGGAACATTACCATATGTTGACTAAATTATTGTTCGACGAGGAAATCAATTGAAGTTAAAGTGGTATAAGAAACCTACATCTACAGGACGAATCATCAACTTTTACTCACAACACCCTAAGACGATAATAATTAATACAGCAATGGGCTGTATAAGAAAAATGCTAATAATAACAGATGACATTTACCACGCCGAAGTCAAAGAAGAAATAAAAGAACTATTAAAAAGTAATGATTTTCCCGAAAGTTAATAAAAACACTAATTAAAAAATATTCAAGAGGAACTAACCAAAATTCGTCAAAAAAGCCGAAACAAAAAATATTTAAGGCAGTAACTTACGTACCCAAACTGTCAGAACGCCTAACGAAATCAGATTGTTACAATAGAGAAGAAGTGAAAATAGTGCACAAACCAATTAATACATTAAAAAAAAAATTGATTTAACAACACTAAATCTAAAATACTGCACACGGAAAAAAGCAATGTTATCTATAAAATCCCTTGCAATGGAAACGAAAACGAATCATGTTATAACATATTTATCGGAACAACAAAAGCCAAATTAAAATTTCGACTCGCTCAACATAAATCAGATTTTAAATATTGCCGCGAAACAAATAATCAAAAAACAGCACTTATGACCCACTGTACAACTAAAAACCACTCACCGAACTTTGACGAAACAACCATATTACAACAAGAACAACATTACAGCAAGATATTCACATTGGAAATGCTTCATATACATAATTAACACACCGGCCCGCATAAGAATGAATTACAAAACGAACACTGATAACTGCGCTCACTTATATAGGCATTTGTTGACAAACAGACGGACAGTCAACAGGACAGACGTGTAATAATGTATGTTTTTAATTTTTACCAATTTGTTTTTATGTAAATTGTGATTATATTTTTATGGTTTATTGTTATATATAGTTTACCCTGAAGACGATTACCGTAGGTAGTCGAAATATATTGGTAAAATCAATATTTTTGGTTTAAATTTTTGAAAAAGTACAGACCTCAAGCCAGCAAGAAGAAGGAATTATTTTACTTTATTTTACTTTATTTTATTTTATCTATATTTGTATATCCAGACTATTTCGAAAACCGTTCCACCGATTTGGATGAAATTTGGTATAAACATAGTGTACTACACTCTAAGAATTTTTACCTACGTGTTGCCGCATAGGATGTTTCTACGGGCTTGCCACCTGTTTGGATTTTTTTAAAAGGAAATTAATGAAGCTACTATGGGTATCAAAGGAAAGGTATTTTGCTTGGTATGGAAAAAAACATTTCTAAGTAGGGTTACCACTTACTGTTGCCACCTGGACTTATATATCTTATAACTTTTAAGGAGCTATTCTTGTATATTTTTATATTTAGCATATCTGGACAACAGGTAATCCGATTTTGATGAAATTTGCTACCAACATAGGGTACCATGTTCTAAGCCACATAGGATGTTTTTTTTTTTTTAATGAAATCAAAGATGCCAATATGGGTAACATATGAAAGGTATAGTCCTGCGTATTATGAAAAAACCTTTCTAAGTAGGGTATCCCGTTTTGTTCGACAACAAAAACCCGGCAGAGAAGTACATGTAGCGAGAATCACACTCTACCATGCGACGGCCAAAATTTGGCATGACTTTGTTATCAATAAAGAAATATTTTACATCTTTCTGTTATCAAGAGATGTTTTTAAAATCTCTTTTTGAAAAGATCCACTGCTGGTAAGTAAAATTATTCATACAAACAACCAGAATATATTTACTGATGAGTATCTAAAGCAAACTAAATTGTATAGCAACCTATGAAAATGCCGAGCAAAGCTCGTTCTCCCAGGTACTCCCTACGATAAATGATTTAAAATTCTGTCTCAAATTTTTAACTGTGTGCAAATTTTCATATTAAATATTGAATGGACTTTAGGAGTACATAACCAAGTTGTTACATGCTTGTCAAATATCAGAATGCGCACTTGCATTAGACCATTGCCCATTGACTACTTCTGCCCAAAGCTACGCTAGCAAGATTGACCAAGCAACACAAATCACAATGCTACACGTTGGCATCTATTTTATAGTTTTTCCTTGTTTATTTCTGTTTTGCCTGGCATGCTGCCAACTAAATTAAATTAATCGCAACCAAACAAATCAAAACTAGGAAAATCCTTATCTTAGTGAGAAGACAAATGAGAAATTTATAGAGCAAATACAAAATGTATTGAATAGATGAAAACCAAAAAATGCTTGCTGTGTGCCAAGTAGCAATTTGTTGAATTAGTCGAGTAGTTTTATTACCAAGTTGAAAATTAAGGCATTAAAATTTCACACGTTCGCTAAATCGAAATCACAATACCAAATCTGAATGACGCTGGTTTTTGAAAATAGCTTTTGAGCAATCGGTTTTATTTGTGGAACGTGGTTGCACGACATTGAAACAGCAATTTCCTAGTTTAAGGACCATATAACAAATCGATGCCACTTATTATTGTCTTAAACAAAATTTGTTAATTTATATGTATGATACTAGTATTACAATAAAGCTTTAAATTAACTCCGATTAAAAAATTGATTAACAGAATCTTACTAGAATAAAGCCTGCTAGTATTATAAGTTAGAAATACGTCCTGTGTTAGAGAGTTAATCGCCTTCAAGCGAAAGTTCTTTATTGCGACACATTTTATTTGCAAGCTTTAATGCCTCTTTCTTGTTTTTGTTTACGTTGGCTACGAATGTCAATGTTTTTTGAAAGTTTTATTATTCTAAATTTAAAAATCTTTACGTGGTTATTACACTGGGCTGAAAATTATATAAAAGTTGTTAACGAAAATTATATTAAAATTACTAGCTAAACACGCGCGAGCTTTGCTGCGCATTTGTTTGTTTTGAAATTATGTCGATTGAACCCCAAAAATGTAACGAAAAAGATTTAGGTATTAAACTTGACTTCAAAAGGAAAGATAAAATGTTTGTATTCAAAAAGTAAAAAAATTAAAAATTTATTTTCATTTACAAAACATTCTGGTAAACCAGGTTTTTAGTTTTGTTTCCTTCTGGGGCGTAAATAAATAACTTTTTTGGTGATCCTACTCGGGAACATGAGACGTACCGCATTCTTCCAGATTTTATACCTGCGATTTGGTAATGGCCATGGCATACGCACGACGAACGGGAAATTGAAGACGCTTGAATTCGAATGGCATGTCCGTTGGTATTACCGGAATGCTCGGTATGAGAACAACTTCACCTGTGGATGTACCGCTTATTATTGCGGCTTCGATTAAGTGGGGCCACAATTTTTCACGGCAAGTCGTGTGCCATTGCACAGCGTTGCTGGTTTAATATTCCGTAGAAGTAAAACTGGAGACCCAACTTTCAGAATCAAGGGATGCAGTGGCAAACCAGGCGAATAAAAAAAATGTATTCTTTCGGATAATTCACCATTTCGTCTTTATTGATTACACAAACGATATATTTATACATTGTGGCTTCCCCTGGCAATTTTCCTTGAAAGGCGTAATTTTTTCATTGATATGTACATTCTTTGGTGCCAATATTTCCAGTTTCCTTAGCCAATCATGCCGCCGAAAATTTTGAATAATATTTCAAAATACACTGTTAATTAGTAGCCCTTTGGATTGTACAAATGCACAAAAATTCTTCGGTACTGTGATCAAACCAGTGGCAGCATCAGATGGTATGTCTCCCTCTCCAATCAGTAGCAAATGCTTGGAAAACTCGATTGCAGATCGATCATTTTGCAATTTTACACGCATGTTGATAGTAAGAGTGAGGTTTCGAACATGCCGCCACAAAATCGATGATTTCAAACATGCATTAATTTCGTCAGCTGGAGTTGATGGAGTAATGATTGGTAATGTTTGACGAAAGTCAACGGATAGCAATATCAAGGTTCCACCGAAGGGTTGACGATTCCGCCGTAAACCTTGCATAGTTCTATTCAATGCTTATAATGATTTTTTGTTGCTCATCCGACAGTCATCGGAAAGAATAATTTCAGTTTGCCGTAGAATTTTTGCTATTGTAGAGTCTCTTGAAATATTGCATGTGGAGTTTCAACCATTCAACGGTCCAACAGACGTTGTTCTGCCCTGTCCCTATCCCTATCCCTTTCCATATCCCTATCCCTATCCCTATCCCTATCCCTATCCCTATCCCTATCCCTATCCCTATCCCTATCCCTATCCCTATCCCTATCCCTATCCCTATCCCTATCCCTATCCCTATCCCTATCCCTATCCCTATCCCTATCCCTATCCCTATCCCTATCCCTATCCCTATCCCTATCCCTATCCCTATCCCTATCCCTATCCCGATCCCGAACCCTATCACATATCATACAAATAGCTTCTAGGGCCACACCTGGTCCACAAACAGCAAACAAATCTCTTATATGCACTCTCCAAACATGTCCCAATATCCTCTGAAAAATTTTATTCAAATCGATCCAGCGGAAAAAAAGTAGTTCGTACACAAACACAATTTGGATTATTCTTTATATACATATATAGAGATTTTTGAGGTTGGGGAAAAAGACTACAAATTTCAGACACTGATTTTTTTGTGATAGTTTGAATTTCTAAAGACTGATTTAATTTTTAGTTCATTGCAGCAAAGACGTGAAAACAAACCCCAATTCATCCTGTGATAATCCCAAAATGATACTGAAAAAGTCCAGAAAATGCCTCATAAAATGTTGCCACAATAATTCCAAATTTTTCCCGAAAAGACCCAAACTGATCCGGAAAAAATCAGGAAACTGTCCCGAAAACACTTTCGATATGATCCCGTAGTGATACAAAAAAATCCCAAAACGATTCGAAAGAAGTCTGGAAATCAGTAGCTTTGCTACTTTTAGTGCTTATCTACTACTTCAAGTTTTAATCAATCAGTGGCATAGTAAAACGGGTAACAGCACGCCGGTCATATTGAAAAGCGCTCCTCTAAAACGTCAAAACAGCACAGTGCATTTTGAAGTGCAAACAAACCGATTGCAAGCAATTTTGACGGTTTAGAGAAAATTAAAATGAAAAAAATTTTATCAGCTGTTGAGTTTATATTAACTGTATTGGAATGCCGGGTCTCAATTAAAACTTTGCACTGCTACTAAAAAGTTAACTTCAAAAACTTTTGTTCCGTTCCAGTCTATTGGTGTATATATCCTTCCGAATGCTTTTGATCTGTTTTTTTCGGTTTAATGAACACACGAGCTGAACCAGACATGCAAAGACCGCCACTTGCGTTGGCTTGCAATATTTCTATGAACATGCATGGGGGTAGTCAGCCAATGGCGAAGGGGCGGGGGCATAGCTATTTGCTGTGTTAGCTCCTGACAACTCGATGCAACTGCGGTAAAGATAACTTAAAATGGATATGGTTGTTTATTAGAAATATCGTAGATCGTGAGCAGAAATGTTTGTACCAAATTTTATTATGTACCAGTGACTGGAAGCCTTTATTTTTTAACAGTACACCTATACTTTACAGAGACTAAGAATCAATTAATTTTGGGATACAACTTTTTTTTTCTGTTTTAGGTCGTTGTAATTAAATCTAGGCTCTACTTTGTAGCCGCGAAAATCAGCTAACCAAGAGAGAGCGAAAGCTAGCAAGCAGAAAGTGCTCTGTCACTCAAAGCTCTGAATGATACCCTATCTACTTGGGAACATCGAATGCTTTCAAAGCGTACTTAGAGCAAGTGCAAAACTCATTCTTATGTTGTTTCAAATAGCAAAAAATGGAACGGTGCCCTATATAAACACATTTTCTTCTTTGTCATAAAACCGGAACACTAGATAGATTACATAAGCAATTTAAATGAAGTAAGTAAGCCTTCCAGTAATCGGAATTGTGATTGGATACCTTTTTTCGGGGCATTATCACTGATGAGAACCAGTGCGAAGCGCACAATAGTAAAAGATATTTGCTCGACACTTTTAAGTGTGAATGTGGGTAAGTGAAAGTGCACCAAAACTTGCCAATAAGCTCACAAACACACAGCAGCAAGTGTAAAGTCATAGCAAAATTTAAACAGCTCATAGTTGCTAGAGACGGTGCAGACAATTTTGCATATCAAAGCACAGAGCTACATCTTTACAAGCGATGGCAATTCAGGGATGCCGTGTTTGTTCTAATCCCGAAAAAACGAATTTTATTTTTCTCACAATTCCGTGATTTTTGAATAATTTGACAAATATTTCTAAAACTAATATACGAGTAGATTAACAAAATAAGGCAAATATGGTTATATAAATCTAATAATAAATAATTTTCTCTCCCATTCTCGAGGGGTTTTTATTTTTTAATGAAAAATCGCTAGAACAAACAAACAGCGCAGAATTATAGCGAAATCCATCAAGAAATTGGTTTTTTTTTTTTTGCACCTTACAAAATGCAGAACAAAAATCAACTTGTTCGCATACTGTTTTATATTATGCAAAGCGAAAAAATGGGATCTAGCTCTAGAACTATCGGCCTTACAAAAAATACATTTGAAATATTTTCGATGGAGAATTTTATGACAAAAAAAAGCTGTAGAAGAACATTTATCTACAGATATTACCATTACCGAAATAATTACGAACAAGGAAAAAAAATTTACTTTAAATGTTCTTTAAAATGGGCGCAATCGCCTTTTTGTGACATTTCGAAAAACGTACAAAATATGATAACTCATTAATAAAAGAAGATACAATAATGAAATTTTAATAACACAGAACTAATGATTGAACCTGTGCTTGCGATTTTCTATCACAACGACAAACAAAAAAGTGACTGGAAAATAGCTCAGAATTCAAATTATCAAGTCCTCGAAAAACCTATCACACGCGCTGTAAAAGAAAAACTATTCAAAAAAAAGGTACTTCTGACAATGAGTATGATATTCTAAAAGAGGATATTTGTCTCTCACACTTAAAGACATTTATATTAGCAATGTGTCAGCTCCCGTCAGCGATGGATACAGCCATGATACAAAGCTAGAAAGACGAGGTGGCGATTCAGTTACCATCTTAGGTGTAACCGGATTACTTACAGATATAGAAGAAATTGGAATAGGGGTAGAAGTAGTGTCAACATTTGTAACGCCAGAAACCAACATATGGATGAGTAGAAACAGCAGAGCAATTAGCATAAGATGCCAGCGCAGATTGGGTAGTAGAGATTGATGTTGATTGCCTACGAACGGTATAAATAGAATGCTACAATTTAGTTATCTTATTAATTATCTTTACATATATTGTTTTGCTGTATTATTAATAAAATAAATCTCTTTTATAACAAAAGTGCATGTGGGTCACTTATTGTTTTTATTTTTTCTTACATTTTTTTCAAATCGAAGAACAACGATTTCGCACAAATCGGTTCCCGACTATCCCGGGATTGGATAAATCAAACAAAACTTGCATCCCTAATGAGTACGTAGATATATTTGTTAGCGGGTGTGGTTAGTAACACTGTAATAAGCTTTATTTCTGTCCTATGAACCAAATATACTTTTTCGGAAAGGGGCGAAGGGGTGTATAGGCGATTTTTTTTTTTTTTTTTTTTTTTTTTTGCAGTGATCCGTACGTGGTAGCCAAATTGTTGGTACAGCGTACTTTATTGTTGACCTTCCATCAGTAAACTTGCATAAATTTCTATAGCAATACTAAAAAAAAAAAATCTGACGTGTACATCGCCGACACACGTGTATTTTTATTTTTTCTCCCCTTTCCGAGAAAGTATATTTGGTTCATAGGACAGAATGTGTGTAACGCGGTGTAATAAATGATGAGCCTGGCAGATTGTTGAAAACAGAATGGGGGTGCGAGCGACAAACAAATACATAGAAATGAATTTAAAAAATTGTTTTCTGTTTCGCCAGCGCAGCAGAAAGTGCTAAATTGAATTGCTAGGATTTATTGTTGTATTTAAAGTTTATTTCTGTTTCAATTGTTTGCCAATCAGGTTCATTATGCAGCGTAAAATCGTGATCACAAAGCAGTGGCATTGAAATACGCTAAGTTCTTTACTTGTTCTGCTTTCATTCCAGATTTATATAAATTCTATTTCCTTTTACTTATTCACTCTCCATTTTATAGAATTTCTTCACTTTTTATAATATTTTCAATTATCAAATGCATGTCGATTATTAAATTGTCAGTTATTTTTTGTATTGAAACTCTCGAAGATGAGGAGCAACCCACTTGATTCTTCACTTCACCTACCAGAAGCGTAAGTCTGTGTTTATTATTATGCATTGAGGGATTTTTGTGTATCGGATTGAAATGGCACAAAATTCATCATTTGAATGCTTTAGCAAAGACCAAAAACTTGCTTGTTTGCTTTGAGATACATTGCCTAATGTCATACGATTTATATTATAAATAAGGATTTAGCTCACTACTCAAATAGGTAGGCCTACCCAATTTGAACCCTAGCTGATAGTCTTCTAGAAATCGTAAACCAAAAAATATCATCGGTAAGAAATAAGAAAAGATCCGTGAGATCTTATTTGCGGCAATAATAGAGTAGGTTGTTTCGACTAGAACCCAAGAGCGTGAGAAAAAAAGCAGTTCTAGAATATGTAACTTACCAGCTGGTACAAATAGTTGCGGAAACGGAGCTGCAACTATTATTGTAAAAGTAACCATTCGTAGTCCAACCTACATACCATTGACTGTGAATTCCTAAACTAAAGCTGCTTTTTAATTAAAGTCATACATTTTGTGGCAGTTGCTTAATCTTGACATGCTAAAGGTTGCCGTGTCCGTTACTATTAGCTTGGTTCAAGTGGACTTGGTATTGATTTCTAACTATCACCCATAGCTTCATGACAACTCCTGTCTAGTGAAAGGTATGTTAAAAAGGGTAAAATCTATCTTATCAGTACATGTTAAACCTGTCTAAACAAAACCCCGTGTGCCTCTTCATTACACAACGCCTCGTTGTTACTACTCTACTAAACAGACTATTTTGGTCTCATTATGGTCCTACTTTCATGGAACTTTCCGTTGCCTTAAACTTACCTAAAAAGTGATTCGTGACAGTTTTGGTAACGGGCTTGCTGATAACACAAGCACCGCAAGAACAGCAACAACCATGCCAAACCTTAGGGGGCCGATAGATTATTCCCAGCTTAACATGTGTTGGGATGTGTTCAAACTTGTGACAGGATTTTGTAGAAAGGTATTCGGTACTCTGCCGCACTACTATCCGATTGCATTGGGAACGATTGGTTTTATCATACGCACCTCTGGGTCGCCTCTTCCTAGTCTGCAAAGAATCAGTACTTCGTATCTTAAGCTCTTTTTGGCTCGGCAGCCCGAGTCAAGTCTAATTCGCGGCAGGCAATTTTAGTTTAGGTTACTCGCAAAAAACAGAAAATTACAAATAAAGTTTTTGACACATTGCTGACAAATTACAAGAGATTATCAGTGTGATTTAAATATAATGATATTATAGCAGGGAAATGGTCAAGAAAGTGAAAGCGAAACAAAAAATAAAAAAGAAAAAAAATGTGTTTGTTTATCAGCCGCTTTATTTTATTTTTTATGTTCATAAATGTTAGCAAATTGTGTAAATATAAAAATGTAAGTCAAAAGCTCCCACGTGCGACTTGCGGCAAAGAGACATCTGCGTGCGTTCGCACATCTTCACAAAGCAACAACATCACCCACTGGCACATTGCTGCGACTGGCATTTCGCCATGAAAATGTGACAGCAATAAAGCACTTCCACCAACCAGGGGACGAGTGATGATATGGAAATGAAATGAAGGAAGTCTGCAAACAAATTTAAAATATTTAGCCCACTTTAGCATTTTAA
The DNA here is from genome assembly GCA_949987695.1 of Merzomyia westermanni. Taxonomy (NCBI): domain Eukaryota; kingdom Metazoa; phylum Arthropoda; class Insecta; order Diptera; family Tephritidae; genus Merzomyia; species Merzomyia westermanni. The sequence goes on from OX465288.1 coordinate 207,163,874, forward strand.
AAGTAATCAGTGAGTCGTACATCTATATATATGTATGTCTGTATGTTCATTTAGCCGCAACTAATGATGGAAATTCCAATAAAATTCGCCCCGTAAGTCGGAATGCTGAAAATGGCGCAATATTAAACTTTTATAGTGACAGCATTTCAGATTGGGGATTGCAACTGTCAAAACTGAAATGGCTAAGCGGCTAAAGTCAAGGCAATGAGCCGAATATCTACCTTTATTAACTTATGAAATTTCCATATACCAAAGCAGTTCATCATCATTTTTCTTCTTGCCTTCACATTCTTTATAAGTTGAGACACTTTCCCTTATCAAGGTAATGGCCGTCCAATATTATGATCAATGGGACTTTAGTTTAAAATTTAGGTTAGAATAACATAAAGGTCAAATGAATTGGATTTAAAGTTGTATGTATAGTTTGTCGTCCTTTGAAGGTGCCCGTGTCCTTCGCTTGCTATCCGAAAGTACCCGCAGCGTTAATAAGCAGTAATGTGGGTACTGTTTTTGTTGTTGTAACCGCAGAAACTGACGCTTTTTGTTTACTTTCACAGATCAACAAACTTTTATTTGACTTTATTTTATTTTATTATATATTATTTTATTTTATTTTATATCATTTCATTTTATTTTATTTTATTTTATTTTATTTTATTTTATTTTATTTTATTTTATTTTATTTTATTTTATTTTACTTTATTTTAATTTATTTTATTTTATTTTATTTTATTTTATTTTATTTTATTTTATTTTATTTTATTTTATTTTATTTTATTTTATTTTATTTTATTTTATTTTATTTTATTTCATTTTATTTTATTTTATTTGATTTTATTTTATTTTATTTTATTTTATTTTATTTTATTTTATTTTATTTTATTTCATTTTATTTTATTTTATTTGATTTTATTTTATTTTATTTTATTTTATTTTATTTTATTTTATTTTATTTTATTTTATTTTATTTTATTTTATTTTATCTTATTTTATTTTACTTTATTTTATTTTATTTTGCTTTATTTTATTTTATTTTATTTTGTTATTTTATTTTATTTTATTGAGTAGAAAGTATTGCCTGATAAAGCTAAAATTAAATTCCATTTATATACAAGTTTAAAAATACTGAATTACAATCTAGTCAATTTGCCAGAATACATTTGTCTATTAAGTGTCGCACATCTAGCTGTCGTTAAAGTCCTCATTGAAAAGCATGAAATTTTTCCCCTACATCATGGAAGTAGCACACAAGCGGGAGCAATAAAATTATCCAATAAAATATGTCACCAACGATATAAAGTCAAATCTCAAGCAGCATGCGAAAAATTTGTATCTGTTTAGATTTCAATTTGATACATGCAAATTCACAACTCACAGAAAAACAATTTTTAGGAGAGTATAAAACAAAACTAAATGTATTTGCAGAAGCAGTGGCTTTAGTTTGATAACTCGTGGACACAGTAGTATTGTTTTTGAACCTTTTTCTTTACTCCTTATAAAAGTTTGTCTGGCGAAAAAAGTTGCATAGTAAGGACCAGCTTGTACTTAAATGCAGAGCTCAGGAGCGGACCCCTCCGAGAAAGAAAATCTTTTAACATAAATACTTCTATTTGCTGGTGAAAATCCACTTCGGAGCTGTGTATTAAACGAGTTACTTTTTGAGCGTTTAACAGTGTATGATTTTGTTTGTTATTCATCAGAAAGCAAATTTATTCAATAATTGTAACCGAACAAAGAATCTCAAAAGTCTCTGACATGGATGATTATAGTCAGCTTGAAACTCAAATATTTTATCCGAGTGATTTCAAGCTGCTACTCTGTATTTCTATTTCATAAATAATGAAGAGGCAGTAAGCTTTATGCTCGTTATGTGTTTGAAAACACAACGAACTCATATATTACCTTACTACTAAATAAAAAAAAGAATGAAATTGGAGCTTTGTTTTAAAATTGGAAAATTTAACTTTCATGCATTATCGTCAATCCCATAAATTTTTCATTGTCTAGGAATTTCGATGATATTTATTGCTAGCAATATATATTGTCTTGCTGTCACAGAATAGCAAAAGCTAGAAACTGATAACAGCACAATTTGTCACTTTGTGCTTCATGTCACCCCAAATTTTACCGCTGCCAATCGGCAGAGCAGACGCGGTTGGCTGTTAATCGAATTTTACCCTAACAAACAGAAGCGCGCCAAATGCACTTCCACGATTAGCTGCCAGATATTTATGTGAATAAGTCTGACTAATTTGTAGGCAGCATGTGTGAGAATTGTACTTGCGAACACGCGCGAGCATAATCGTATCAGCACGCATATTGCGTGAGTTGTTTGAATGATACGAGATTGTGTTATTATTCAGCGCGTGCCAATCTAGATTTTGGACATTTGTATGTGTGTTTGTCAACTACTTACGTACATACATATTAGCAGTCAATCAGTAGTGTTGAGTTAAATCAATACAAATGCCAACGGATATACACTCAATTAAGTTCAGTTGTGACGTTGACAAATAAACAATGAATCGGCATGGCAGTCAATCAAAAGTGATGGGCAGTGAAGAATGCACAGCAAGTGGCATGTGCCTGGATACAAAAGCGCCTACAACTTAATTTTATTATAAACTGATTTAAATAAGCTTAATATTGACGAGTATGGAAGTCTGCGTTGGGGTTTAATTGAGCATTATATACTCAGCTGTGAGCTTTAGCCATATAATCAAAATTGTTAGATCAAAGTATTACCTAAATTCTAGCTAATGACGGCACATTTGGTAATCTGAACTTAAATGTAGTAACTTTGCAGTAACTCATTGAATCTTGCACGATGAACGCATTTCGAAAGGCAAAATTGGCAATAGCGTGACCAGTTCATGAGGGACTCAAGCAAGTGCATCATTTATGGACGTCATGGCGTATACGCAACTAAGTTCAAAAACGCTTCAAAGTGGTTGCACAACTTCTTCTTTATTGCAAAGCGCTAAAGTAGCGAGTTTCTTTGGTGTGGTGGTGCTCAAATCATCCAAATGTTCTATCTTCTAACATAATAATGTTGTGCGCAGTTTTTTCTTTTGAGCTACACTCAAGTTTGTTTCAAGATCCATCGGTCTAGCGATAAAAACTGCTAACTCCGTCAAATGAAATTTTCAATAGAACGCAAAAAACAAATTAAGAGAAATCTTAACTCAATTTTCATATTCACAGATCAATAAACTTTAACATAATTGTTTTCAACAGAGACTACAGGGAAATTGCTTCTATAAATCTGAGCGTAGCTAAAGGTAAATTCATATAATGGCAACAGAAAATTCTCACAAACTGATAAAATAGCATCAAATAATAACTTGTGTAGGTAAAAAACTAAAGCAACAATAAATAGAAAATGGGATGTTAGAATGCAGTATACAAAGCGCTCAGATTACCTAGTGATAAGAAGCTGCGCCAAAAGCTTGTTGATAAGTGAAGTTTAGCAGTTTCCGAAATAGATCTATCAAATCCTATGAAGTGTAAGGAGTAAATTTTTTAGACTTAGCTGATGTTATTTTTAGCTTTTTCATCGTATTGGTATTTTGTTTTGGCATTCAACCGAACACTTTCTTTCACAAACATGTGTAAAAATAGCGCCAATCTACGTATGTTGAGTGGACTTTTCGAGCATAATATATTTTATGACTCGTATGGAAAAAACTCAAATGTTTTTGGCAAAGGTGCTGTATAGTATAATAATAATAATAGTTAGTTGAGGTAGTGCACTGCGACCTTAAGATCTATTGTGCCCTCCCTATCTCATAGCACTTCAGTTAGGCCTACTGCTCTTAGGAATTCCAGGAGCAAGATCGGCGTTGTTTCCTGTATGTGATTGCATTCTGAACAGGGCCATCCAAAAATTTTCTGCCTTGTCCAAGATATTGCATCGCATTTGCACAGTATGTGCTCCGTAGTTTCATCCTCATACTCACAGAATCGACACCGACTCCTCGAGGAGATGTCCAGTTTATGCAAGTGCGCTCGAAGCCTATAGTGGCCCGTGAGTACTCCTGTGATTATTCTAAAACAATTTTTAGATAACCTTATTACGCTCTTATAGCGCTTGCTATTGTAGCCTCCCAACATTGCTTTAGCCTGACGTAGTCCATCCGTCAGTCGCCAATGCTCCTCCCTCAAGTCTAGTTCTTCCTTCCTGAACCGTTCCCTAATGGTGTGTGGGCCTATAGCCAGAAATGGTTCAGGACCAGTTGGCTCAGTTGCTGCCGCCCCTCTGGCTAGTGAGTCGGCTCGTTCGTTGCCTGCTACCCCCGCGTGACCCTGACCCAGGGCAGTCGGACGGTATTGCACGATGCTAGACTGTTCAACCTTTCCACACACTCAAGCACCAGTGAGGATTTTATCTCACGAGATGATATTGCTTTGAGTGCGGCTTAACTATCAGTTAATATGACTATTTCCTCGTTGCGGTATTATTCCTGCACACAGACTAATGGCGATCACTTCAGCCTGGAAGATACTCGGGTATGCGCCCAGGGGTATGGACTCATCGGTGCGGGGGCCGTTGATTCCCGCTCCAATCCCCTCGGGAGTTTTAGAGCCGTCTGTGTACCATAGTAGTGCATTGCCCTGGAGTGCTACCATTTTTGAGGCATCCCAGGGACTCTTGTCTCCCAGTTCTATTCTAAATCTCTTTTCAAAGTTTACTATCTTGGCTATATCGTCCCTTGGTAGTTGGCAGATTGGGAGTCGACTCCTTAGCTTTTCTGCCTTACTGGACGAGATAACCTTCCCTTTGCCGAAGCCCTCCTTTGCTATGTTAAGCATGGTCCGTTTTGCTACATTCTGCTGTATAGTAGCTTTTGTGCTTTAGATCCGAGTTCGCCATTTCACCGCACATTGTGCAATCTGAAAAACACCGATTGCTACGCCATCTCACCTACTGACCTCCTTAGTTGTCACCATGACAGCAATGTAGCATCGGCGAGGGCGAATATTATTTAAAACCACCACGACAATAATAGTCTTCTTACCAGAATACTCGTATGCTCACTTTCATTTTTGACGGTGACTACTTTAGCAGCCTGTAAATAGAGACCATAGATATGTAAACTCAATAAATAACTTTGATACGCTGTACTTGCAATGTTTATTGGGCTTTCGTCGAAAAAAGCACAGTTTTATTTAAAACATATATGTATATGTTTTTTGTTTCATAAGTTTTTGAAGCTCGTTGAATGCCTGACAGCCAAATGTAATGATGGTTGTTGCATGCATTTCCTTGAAAAATATTTTTTGGTAGTGAAAGCAGAAGTGCATGCGTTGAGTTTTGTTTATGACCTTGCAAAGGGCATGTGCATGTAAAACTTAACTACAGAGCTACAGCGGTTGATTCATTTGGAAATAAGCAATTCAGTAATGTCCGTTTAAGTTATTTAAATTTGAAGTAGTCAGTGTGAGCTGAAGAATATTTGCGACTTAAAAGTTTCGGCGAAAAGTGCGTGGGTCAGCGTATCAGTGGAAATATTGGTTGCTCTTGTTATTACAACAGTTTGTTTGCCATATTCATATGTGTGCTTCTCTAAGCTAATGTTTACTGGATATCCGCCACATATTAATTTGTTATTTAAGGATAAATCTCTTTTAATTTCCTCTGCTTCTCCTTACAGCGGTGAGATTTGAGAGCGTTAGAAATTCACATCATGACTAAAGTTCGACTACTTTTTAGATAAACTTTTGTGAACTTAGCAATGCAATACTATACTGGCTAAAAGTTTAAGAACACGCACGGTAGATTGAAGCGTTGCAGCAGAGTTTTACGGAAATGAAATATTAAAATTATTTCTATTCTAGAATTGTTTACTAAAGTTGAAGTACAATATTATTAAAATCAATGGGTTAAGGGTTAGTGAGTACTATGAAGTGGCATTCCCATGCGCCTTTTTAATCCATTAAGATCGGTTAATTGGACATTCTTTCAGTGATCCATGACAACGCCATTTGAACCTTCTAGGCTCACCATCTTTACTTCTTACGAATCGCCATGAAGAATTTTAAAAATCTAACTCAAGATGGAAAGTAAGTTATAGTACTAGGGAACATTCATTCGCCAACAATGGCAACAGTTCATTAAACATTGAAATATGGGAAAAAATTGCTGTACCATACCAAGGCACTTTGTGGATTTATAAATCAATAGAAAATAAACCGGAATATTTGTTTGTTTATTTCAATACCTAACCACTTCCCCAAAAGTTTTTGTAGAAATTTTTGTTTGAGCGAAAATCTTATTCTTATTTATCTGACCTACAACCCCAGGGATACTAAATAAAAGTTACCACCTAAAGAGATGATGAGATCAAAGCATTAAAAAATAATAAATACAAGTTAAAAGTAACCCTCTTCAAAGGCTTTTGTGAAAAGCTACGTGTGCTAATGACAAGAGTGGCAGTTTCCTTCATGGTACCAGTAATAACTAAAATGTGAAGTTTCACACAACCATAAACCGGTATGTATGCATGTAACTGAATAAGCAAATGCACACAATAGTTTGGTTGAGTTTTTCTATTTCCCTTAAAGCATAATTAATATGAGATAGAATTTTTGATTTTTATTTTTACATAAGTAGAACATAATTTTTTTAGAGATATTACACTTTAACGTCTATGATATTTGCTCTGTGAAAATTTTTCTCACGAAGAAGTCTCATAAAAATATAAAAAATTAAAAACAGTAATGGTTTTCATAAAAAACTCTCCTCTCAAGTTTTAGTTCAACAGTCAAACCTTAGAATCACTTTCAAATATTTTGTCTCATTCAGACCTGTTAAATTCCCAGTTCAATTAAGGAATCAATTGATTAAATAGCTTTTTCTATCATTAATGATTATTTTAATTATGTTACAAAATTTTCAATTACTAATTGATTAGAATTGGAAAAAATATTAAAAAAAATTTTAAATAATCAAAAAAAAACTGTAAGGAAAGGGCTGCCTTCGACTGTGCCGAAGACTTTGTACCTTTCATGAATACGCATCACGGTTTTAAGTGTCCGATCCTTACTCACAATTAGTAAAAAATCTGCAAAACTGATCATTTAAAGATACATAGCCCAAACCCCATTTATCGGAACAATCGATTTTATGGGAGATATGCGTTGTATTGCTTCGATCTGATTCCGACAAATGATTAGTCTCATGCAAAATGGCGGCTCCATACCAAATTTCATCAAGATATCTCAAAACTGAGGCACTAGTTTGCGTTCAAACAGACAGACGGACATGGCTAAATCGACTCAGCTCAACGCCCTGATCATTTCGGTATACTTATTGGGGGGTCTATCTCTTCTTCTTCTCATACTTACAAACATCGGACCAAAGTTATAATACCATTTCATGTTCATGAAGGGTATAAAAAATCAAAAAAATCAAAAAAAAGTAAAAAATTGTTAAACGTAATCAAAACCAAATGTTTCATTGTTTTTGATTATTTTTAATTTTTCTTGATTTTTTTTTTAAATCATACAAAATCACGATTATTTTTTGATTGTTTTTGAAAATTATCATTAAACTCCGAAAACAATCAATCAATAATATGCTTTTTCAAAAAATAATCAATCAAACGGGTAATCATTATGAGACTTAATCATTACTTAACAGGTTTGGTCTTATTTAGTAAAACATTTTAGTCAGCTTCAACAAAAAAAACTCAAAAACTCGCAACACACTAATGAACCTCAATTGTTTTCATTTTCCACAGCGTTTAAGTGCAAACGTACAAAGCCATTCAATTTCGCCTCTGAGCTGCTCGTGCACACATAATCAGCTGTCACGCATACTTGTGCACATTTAATCAGAAGGACAGGGAATGCTGTGCAGCATTTTTATTTCATTTCATTTTCTAATTTCCTTGCTAATGACACCAAAATGGAAAATTGCTTAACCGGCCACCTAAAAATGGTGCAACGTGTTTACACTAAATTTACAAACTGAGACACACTAGATTACATATGTACGTAATATAGCCAAATACAAATAACCATGATGGCTTGATTGTCTATGTTTATGTTATTGTTGTTCTGACACAGTTTATGCACTTAGCATTAGGTGTGTTCGTAAATTCAACAGCAACTTTTTTAAAAACTCTCTAGCATTTCTTTTCCTGAAATTAAAGTTATAAAGCTAGAGAGGTATGAGTGTGAAGCGGCGATAGAGGTAGAAGGAAATGTATATAGTATGGCTTGCATTCATTAAATTTTAAAGATAAAGGTCATTTCCCGACAAGCACAAGTAGTCATTGAAACGGAACTGCGACTATTGTTGTGACTTTAAAGTGTTGAGGCACTACTCACGAAATTATTTGCTATCTGGAAAATGCCCATTGTTGTTATGGCTACGCAGCAATTATGTAGGAGCGTGGTAACTACGACTTCCAGGCAACTTAAAGCAAAAACCTCTACTTTTGGCTTGCAGCCTAAAGGTGGAATTATAATACTAACGTGTGAATAGTAATAAGGGAGAAACTCTTGCCTTTTTCAGATGGTAAATTGATCCAAATTATTTGATAAATTCAATGTCGGCGTAAGATTTCAACCGAAAGCACAACTTCAAAATATTCAATACTTTAAGATAGTACCAGCAATTAAAAATATTTAGCTTTAAAGTTGTATTTACTCCAAAGTACCAAAAGACAATACACCATCATAGTAGCTGTAACTTTAGAGTAGCATTTGTCACTTTCAAGTTTTGAAAACTTTAAAGTTGACTTGCTAGTAACTACGATGTTCTCAATACCTGTAATGCTACTTTAAATATTAATTATTTAAAGTAACTATTAGTGGTTGAAAATAACTCTCAAATAAAGCTACTTATTCATCAAAGTAAAACATATTTCAGCAGTTCAGTAATTTTCACTTGCTTAGGGCCTCGTTACAGTTACAACTACTTTGTTGCTAGTTGAGCTATATCCAACTTCATTTCAGCATTTTCAATTTCATTTAGAGTGAAAGAAATCATTTTGGGTTGACTACAGTGCAGACACACTCTGTGCTAATTTTATTTATTTTATTTTAAACTAGCCATTTAAAAACATTATTATTCAGCAGAGTAAAACCTGAAAGCGAAGTTAAGCATACATTGTTTGACCGCTTCTTTGATGAGTTAGGTGATTTTTTAACTCTGCTTGGAAGTTTCTCGTAAAAAATAGGTTGACATGAAAGTTTGAATTTGAATAGCGAATATATATGAACTGACACTTGTTCATGTGCTACATGTAGATATGTATGTGGGTAGGTCTAATACGTTCAAAAGTATGATGTCATGTTGAGAAAGGTCATATCTTCCATGAGGATGCACCCTAAATTACTGGAAGCGAATGAATTTCTACACTTTCTGCTCCAACATCAAGCTCAATAGATGAATATAATTGTTGAATAAAGGTATGTATGTATGTAAGTATCCGCTACTGAGAGTATAGTTTTGTAATTATACCGCGCATTTGAGTGCACATTAACTTTGTCTGCAGTAGTTTTGTGAGCTCACAATCAGTGATGTTAACTTCTTAAATATTAACCAGAATTACTGTGAAGGATCTACATAGCAACACTCGTCAAGGTTTTACCAGTTAAAGTTTTGAAAGTGTGAACGGCCCTTAAGTGTGTTTAAGAAACACCCTAACTTAGAATTAGTTTGAAGAACGCCTCAGTTAAGATTTTCTTTCGAAAACGTCCTACATATGTAGACGAAAACTCAACCGCTGAGATAAGGCATTGTTGGCTAGTATTCTCAGATAATTCTTTATTCAACCAGGTATTGAAGTATAGCGTTTAAAAAAAAAAAGAGATCTTCCATTCAATCGTCGAAATATTATCAGAGAAAATATACGAGGAGTCACGACTCTATCTCTTTAAATTCAAAAGTTACAAGTTTCAGTCAGAAGATTTTTTGCGGACTGCATCAAGTAAATCTGTCAAAAGATCGCGTGTTATGCATTTGATAAAATAATGGTAAACAAAAAAAGACTACGTCTCGATTTCACCTATTGGCGAATAACAAAATACCTTCAAAATCCTTTTAGTATTTATTTAAAATTACCCTTTTAGCATTTTATTTAAAATTGTGTATTCGTTTTTCCTTCTATACATTTTTAAAAAAACTTTGGCATTTTCGCTTTCGACAGTATTTTCCTTTGCGACAGAATGACAGCTAAATCAACTGCAATACCGACGGGAACGACTTGCGATTGAATAAACTGCCAAATACAAAATTACCGGTTACGCTCAGAACTAACCATCTAGTCTTAATCTCTCGCTCTCAACGCATTATTCATTTTTCACTTTTTTACTAGGTTTTGTCAAAAAAGTGTGTCTTTGCAGTTCGCAGTTTAACAAACACTGTATTATGACAGTTAATAAACATAACACAAACAGCTGTGATCAAATAATCGCGCAAGAAAAAAAGTCCACAGAAAACAAAAACATACAGAATAACAAAAGCCATTTAATAGCAACAAAAACAATATGCAAAATGACTCGGCAAATGAAAATAAAAGCCAATTAAATTGAATTGAATGTATTCAATAAATAGGAAAATGACAAAGAAACCAATTAAATTTTTTTATTAATAGCACTACATTTAAATTTCGAACGTAATTTTTCCACAGAATAAGGAAAACAATTTGGAAAACTTATTATTTTTTTTAAATTTAAGTGCAGCGATTTACATGACAAAAAAAGCGTTTCAAACGCATTGGGATCGTTGATAACTTTTATAATTTGAAAAAAGAAAATCCATAGCGGTAGCACAAAAACGAGAAATTAAATTTTTTTGTTCTCAGACTTCAAAAGGCTAAAATTCCACGCTAATTCAAAGCAGAACTAACTCTATAGTTTCGTGATAACTTATGGAAGTTTACTTAAAATTCAATTTCGTTTAGATATTTATGGCTCGTAGGTTATTTAACATTGTGACGTTTCGAAGGTTTCCTCCGCATTCATGTGTTGAACTTGAAGACTCAGCAAAGCTTACGAATAAAATCTTTCTTAAATTTCGTTTTACTTTGCCACACAGCATCATCGATTAATAAATAACCCATCCCAGCAACTCTTAAGGTTTGTCTGAAGTGTTATGCCGCATATCCTGCGTCAAGTGCCAAAAGCTGCAAACTACCAACTTTCTTTTCGCTTGCCAATTGCTGGTAGTGAATAGCTCTCGTAAGTGGTGCGTTCATACAAAATGTTTAGAAATTTAAATGTGAATATCGGCGAATAGAAGAACATTTAAATGTGCGCATATCCGCTGATACACACTCAACAGGATATTTGTTGAGGTCTTCAGGTCAAACACTTTGCAACTAGATATAGACTCTGTAGTGAAACAACCAACTAGGTGGAAAAAATAGCAGTTCGCAACTAGAATTTTCTAGATCAGTTTAAACTAGGTCAAGGACATCAAATTTGTAAGAAAAAAAATTTTACATTTTCGAGAATACTGGAGTGTCTAGAGTTGGAAAACTCAAAACTCACATACTTTAAAATGCCCTCCGATATTGGGAAGCCTTAGATTTTTTTCATTTAACATATTAAGACAATCATTATGGGGGCCCTTTGCTATTTATGATCTAAATAATTTCAAAACAGCGACTGCGAACTCCCCAAATGAATTTCCTTACTCATCAAAGTCAAACATTTTGTTGCAGTTACGATTACTGTTTTTAATTGATACTGTCCTTAAGACAGTTATTAAGAAGTTCAAATGTAATGATTTTCCTTTTTTGTTTTTTTTTTTTAATTATGTTGATCCGTATTTTATTGTTATTTATTGTATGTATTAGGCCAATGGATCATAGTTCTAAGTGCAAGTAAAAAGTACATTTTGCTCCACTTTTTACCCAACGTTTCACTAGCGATTTCTAGCTTCTTCAGGGGTAGATAATCTTAAATGACAGACAACAAAAGTATAGAATTAAAGTTAATTAAAAAAACCTACTTTAAATGTTGGCTAATATATCAAAAAAAACTCACATTAAAAAAGTTGAAACAAGTTCTTCACATACATATATATATAATATTATCTATACCAGCATCGGTACCAGTATGCTTCGGTACACTTGTCATACTGAATTTTTTTGTTTATAAACACAGCGAGTAACTAGCTGCGATATGTTTGGTGTCCTCTTTCATGTTGACTGTTCGTTCTCTTTTTTGTAATATTCGAAGGCTCTCCATAGTGTTTCTTATCTTTTCTCTCTTTTCCGTGTCTAATATTTTCGTATTGACTAGATCAGCTGTGCGCCCAAGTGATGTAACGAATGCAAGTTCTTGAATATTCGCGAATGCGAATTGCGAATATTCAGTTTTTGTTCAAATTTGTCGCCAATTGTGTATGACTAAACAGTCTCGTTCGATCGACGTGCGTTTCGTTTGTATATTGTTAGCGAATCGACAAGTTGCCAAGACTCCTGGGTACCCCTCCCGACATTTTTTATAGCGCCGTAGCAGTTGTAGGTCGAAGTATTAGGTGTTGCCGATTTTTATTTTGTCTACGATGAGTTTGTATCAATCTAGTGTTTCTTGCGCTCCTTGCCAGGGCATATGTCTACAAATAGCGCAACTTACTGCGAAGTCCCACACACGCACAAACCAACACAGGGTGGTTTGCATTCAATATTAAAATAATTCAATATTGAACCTGAAGACACAAAACTCACAAATAATTGAAAATAAAGCAGTTGTAGCATCTTAATTTTCGGAAGAGTGGCACCAAAGTGGTATAAAAATGTGTATCTTGACAACGCTCTGTTGAAACTACAGTTAGACGATCCCGCGATTTCTGAAGAACAGTGTGGTTTCTGACTATGATTTCTCAGTCGCAGCGAGTTTGACCCGTGACTGCGACTGCACAGTGAGTGCTGGTTTTATTTTATATTTTAGTGGTTGAGCGGAAATATAGTTTATTAATCGGCGAGATGAAATGGGTTTAGAGTACCAGTCGAGGATGATATGGTTGCCTTCCCTGTGGATTTTGGTATCTAAAAAGGGTATGCAGAGGTTTTGTTTCTTCTTCTACTGTGAATCTCAGTTTGTTGTGGTACTGGTTCAGCGCTTTCAAAATTATATCCATTTTCGTTTTAAATTATTACATACTTCTTGCAAACAATAATTCGCAACAATAAAAAATTTATGAAAACAATCATCAATAAATTGCAAAAATAATTTATTATGATGTTTAATATTTTATACTGGTGCGGAACTATACAAAAATTAGTACGGAGTGGTTTAAAGCGTACTGAATTCGTCCTAGAACAACTTTTTAGAATACCCTGTATAATATTTTCCTAGTTTAGAACGATAGCAAAGGTAAGGCAGTGGATACGATTTAATTACCAGTAAAAGCGATTCAGGACGAACTAGTGGTTCCGAACGCGCTAGTAGAGCACCACTTCTGAACTGAAAAATTTCCCTGTAGAGCTTAACTGATTTTCATAGCTAACGCTATGCCATGTCTCAATGTGGGTAGCGAACTTTTCCATTCGTTCGTGTCAGCACAATTTCCGCGTTTAGCGCAAAAGCAATACACAAACTTATTTGCTTTTCCAGCGAAGTGATTTGTATTACTTTCATTTTGCTTATTCAGTGTTTGATGAGAGCACACGTTCAGGTTGATGCGTTTGCTTAGAGAGTAAGCGTGGGTGTTTCCCCATTTGTGACATGTAAATGTTTGAAAATAGTCATAGATTGGCTTGCGTTTCCGTTGGTTGGACATAAACGATTTGGGCCTCTGATAAAACTGTATCTATTCACATTAAAGATATGCAATTCGTGCTTAAATTATCATTTATAGTTGGTGTATTTTCGGAAATGAGTCCCAAATGTGAAAGTTTGGGTAAATGTTGAGATTTTCTAATCACATAGCTTGACGCGAATTCTTGGCAGACATACAAGCAAAAAAAATTGTATTTATAAACATTCTGAGCCCACTTTTGTGGCAACCACTGTATACAGCGAGAAAACTATAATTTCTTGCGGTGAAATGGACCTTAAACTTTAAGTTAGACATCTAGTAACAGTTTTTGTTTTATGGGCGTACAAACATACAGACATACAAACAAAAATTTTGAATTTTATTCTATTTTTAATTGTTGTCGCTGCTTTTACTCTAACAGATATCGTATGCACTTTCCTTTAATAAGTAATTATGTAGAGACATCGATTTGTCACAAATTAAAAGTAATTTCATTGCCTTTGGTAACCCCCGCAATTAAGCGCTGACTACGGCCTTGTAATAACGTTTATTATTACTTAGCTGTGACAATTTCCACAATTGCCTCAATTAGTTGATTTATCAAAAAATTACAAAAGAATCGACACAAACCAAAGGGAAAGCTACAAAAGCTCATTGCGCTGCCCATTTCGTCCTCAGGCCACACAACTTTATCTAACACAAACAAATAGATAAGTTGTAAAATTGTTGAAAGGCCAAAGGAGGTGTTTTGCGCCACTGAATTAGCTCGTCATCAGCAATCAATAATCAACAGAAAATTTAATTGTAGAACGAACGCATGAACGCGTTGGTAATGCAATAACGAAAAAGTGATGGGAAAGGCGATTGAAAGCAAACCAAACGGCGAACGTTGTGGATGTGTGTGCGTGTGGTAGAGCTGCTGGTAAATAGTCTGATTCGCTCACTGAAAAAGAGAGAAAAGTGGGTCAAAACCATGCCATTTAGCAGCAAACGCTAGAGTTTTAGATATGCAGTCCATGTCCAATTTGAAAGTTAGCATATTCGCTATTACATATATATTTGCACGGTTTGACGAACAGCTCACAGCATATTTGAGAGCAATAAATTTAATTAAAATAGCGTAATCAAATGAAAACAAATTATTAAGGAAAACTGAATTTTCTACAGAAATTTCGTAAGAAAAGTTTGTATGGGTTAGTCATGCTTTAAGTAAGGATAGCTTAAAACAATTTTTTTTTAAATAGCCTCAATAGAATAATATTTACACTTTCAAAAAATTAAAGATAAACAACAATCCCGGGAGTTTCGGAACTGGAAATTCGTTCCTGAAAACAGTTTATAAAAATTTTATACAGACGGACAGACAAAAAGTTCTAAAAATTGTTGCCTTGGATTCTATTGGCTCAATAATGATCGCTGCAAACCATTTTTTTTTTTGAACATTTGCAATTTTCAGACATCGCGCAGTTACAATTTTATTATATGAAGAGATAACTTTCGGTTTTAATAAAAAACACCTTTTTTTAAAAGGCAATTATTTTTAATATTTTTGAAGGTTAAAAAGCTTCTCAAACAATCACTTCCCTTTTTTCAACCTAAACTGTTGGAGAGTATCAAATTTCCAAATCCAAATCTTATTGCTGTCATCCCGGGATTGTAAAATGGGATCCCAAAAATCTCGGGATAATAGAAAAAGGTGCATCCCTAGCGCATATATATGTGACCAAATAGATATGTAATAGTGCCCTATAGAGTTATATATTTGAGAGAGGAGTCTCAGTTGCCTACTCTGTCGAAAAAATGATTTTTTTTCGCTGTCTGATTCCATATAAAATTCGAGAAAAAAATTATTTTTCACTTAAATTTCTTGGCTTGGAATTCGGTGTTTTGCCGAATATTTTATATTGTCTATTCGGCTCCGGACGAAATTCCAGCTTCGGTTGGACACTAACATGGCATCAGAAATTACATGGAAGAAGCACACAAAACATAAACGCAGCATTGGAAATCGATCAAAATGTCTATTGAGTGTAATTAGGAGTGCATTTCCGCAACGGTAGCGTAGAAGTGGCATTGCGACTACAAATACAAATATCCCTGAACTAGCGCTGTTGATACACCAGTGCAACAGATCAACAGCAACACACGCCAATTGAAAATTGCGATTTTACTACAATTGCCATCAACATATCGGATGTAGCCACATCAGCAGACTGCACTCGTCAACAGCGCCAAACACTGAAGGAATTCAAAAAGACCAACATGGAGTGCATAGTTTGGAAGCAGCAGGAATAATAACAGCGTCTACCGGCGGATGAAAGTTACAAAGTTAATTGCACTGCTTCTGTTGGGGTTTGTTTAAGCCGTGAAAGAATTGCAGTACGTAAATACATGCGTTTGTATGTTTGTAGGACTTTAAAAGTGACACAATGCGTATCGAAATGCGTTGTGATTGCGACATTTATTTCGGAAATGCTGAAAGCTTCAACGCGAAATTTGAAAAGATGTTTCTTTATTATGGAGAATTTTTCTCATAGCTCTACCAATTTGAAGTGGTGGGTAAGTGGCTGGGTGGGTTTTAACAAATATATGAATGTAGTTTTCAGTCATCGTTTTAAAAACATATAAACTAAGTGAAAAAGTCATGGTACAGCTTCTACCCATATACTCAGGACCGTCGAGAGCTGAGCCGGGCCCCGGGGACGACTCGCTTCTCCCATTACGATTAAATACTATTAAGCCAATAATATTGGATTGGATGCTTATGGTTTGGTTTAGTGATATGGTTAAGGCAAACGCAAAATATGTATGTAGTATGTAACTTTTATAACTGGCTAAAATACTCCCAACAATGCTCAGCCATGACCGGGCGCCGGGAAATTGCCCCGGCTGCCCCCTGCCCTCTTGGGACTGCATATGCTTCACACATGGCTTCTAATTATCAAAGATAATCTCAAATGAATTTTGTATATAGCAGCTTTGCGAAAATCTTCTAAAGCTAACATTTTTTCATATTTGTTGACTTTTACTCTCAATCTCATGATCATTGACCCAGTATCCGATCTTACGTAAAAGGTATGGAATTTTTTCAATAATTTCGTTGCCACTACATGGTTCTATTCGCAACTTTTTTATGTTTGAACCATTATTGTCAACCTAGTGGTTGTACGACTAGTAGCTTTTATTTATTTTTTATGAATGTTTAGTAGGTAAGGTATTTTGACAGTGGTATGAACCAGGGACTGAAAATAATTGTGTTTTTCTCCTTTTTTTTTGTTGCGCTAAAAGGTTACGCAAATATGACCTTTATACTATTTTGGGAATTTGTAACTATTATCATAAGGAATATTTTTTTTAAGTCACCATAACCAAAATAAAAGAGAAATTTTTTTTTTTTTTGTTATGAATAACCTTTATCAAGATTTTTTTGTTTTGGTAATTTTATAAATACATCACATATATTATATTCCGAAATTTTATGCAAACATCCGTTTTCAGGACAAAGTAATCATTTAATATATGTAACGCTATAAAAAGCTACAAGGACCTACTTATAAAGAGTTTATAACTAACCAAAAAAAATCTTGTCAATCAAGTCACAAATGACCAAAAAAATATAAAAATCTTGATAATGGTTATTCGTAAATAAAAAAAAATATATTTCATTTACATAGGTTATGGTGACCAAAAAAAATATTCCTTATGATAATGGTTAATTAAAACCAATATTTGGTATTCATGAACGTTAACGGTTAAATATGACATTTACCTCTTTCTGCAATAACCGTATGAACACCACATTATGGTTGGTTATCATTAAACTTATTTTTACAAACTAGCAAAAAAATAATTCAATATGTTAAAAATCATATATCACTATTAAACATCACTCACTAGTTCCATAACAATGAAGGATCAACTGTAAATTTGAATTAAAATAACATCAGTTAGTCACCGCTTTTGGCGTTTGTCACCTTCAATACTTTGAGGTTGGCTTACTAGTAACCACGACGCTCCCAATACCGGTAATGGTACTTCAAATCTAAATAATGTGGGTATACAATAACTAACATTTTAGTATTACAACGCCGATTATCAAGTTATTTTAGAGTAAATTAAGTTGCGGCTGATCAAGCCTTAAGTGTAGAATTAAGTACAAAAGATTACTAACTGCACCTTAAGTTATATTTATGAAGTAGCGAGTAAGAATGCAACTATAAAAGTAGCTTATAAGAAACGGAATGTATGTGCCAAAACAAAAACAAAGATCATTCGATTTTGGACACCGAACCGTGAACAAGTGGTATTTTTTGTAACCGGTACTACGCACTATTTCAATAACTTCAAAGTAGCCATTAATATTAGAAATTACCTAGCAACGTCTTAGAATATCTCAAATAGTTATTTATCGAAGTCACACATGTTGTGGCAGTTGCATTACTTTGGTGCTAGTTGGGGCTTTAATTCAAAATATTACAGTCGTCGCATAGTTGTCAACTAAGACCACAGTATACCTTCTCTTCATTGAATTTATTATTGAACACCATTCTAAGTAGCTTATGTAATATGAAAGTAGCAGCATTTACTACCAAAAAAAAAGGGGAGAAGGTCATCTTATTTCATTAGAGTGGCTCGTTTGTTTAGTTGAATTTTAACAGAGAATGAAACTGTAAGAACTTTATACCAATACAACCTAAAAACAGTGTCACCATAGTAATAACCACCGAGAACGCCGTACTTCATGAGTTTAGTGGACTCCAAATGAGGTTGAATGTGTACGACAATGAAGGGCAACACTTTCGTATTTCAAGGATAAGTTTTCGCTACTTCAGTGAAACAAAGCGATAAAGCCACTTCGAGAAAGTTTTCAAATCAAGTGTAATAGACTTAGACAAAAACTATTCCCTACTACTTTTAAAGTACATACATACATACATACACAGTACATAAGTATCTCCATATACGAGTATATGTTTACAGGTATGTTTAATATGATTTAATCTATATATGTGTGTAATTTTCGATTTGTAAATTGACTGAATCTGACAAGAAAGGGTGCCAAAATTTTTTATGACAAATTAATTTTTTTAAAACGATGTAATCAACTCCGCTGCAATGCAAAGAAGAAGAGAACTGCAGTAGTCCGAGTAATTGAGGACCTGCCTATTAAACACTATTAAAGAAATGACAAAAACACCACTCCGGGCAACTGTTAATTAATTCAATAAATCAGCAGTGGATACAAAAAGTTTTCATTTAACTTTAAAATTTTCTCGATTGTGTCACTTTGACATTTTTCACTACGCCCTTTATGTGTCCGTCTGCTTCTCTTGAAATTTTAACTTTTATTTTCAGTTTTTTTATTTGTGCGCTTTTTCTATTTTTTTTCTTTCTCCATTGTTTGTTGCACAAATATGCCAAAAGCAGATAAGTCAAGGCAACTTTTTCATTGGATGCTGTCAAATTGGAATATAGAGTGGCGACCGTGTCGGCATCAGCAGCCGACAGGCATCAGCAAACAAAGACCAATAGACATTGGGATGAAACGACAAACAGCACGCATTAAAAGTTAAGGTTATTAGCGGTGAGTGATAGCACTTGTACATAGGGTGAGGGGTAACAGGAATTTATAGTTTTTGTTTTTAATCAAAATTCACCTTACTTTTACTTAGGTCATGTAGGGAGTATGAAAATTCTGAGTGACTGAATACTTGCAACGTATTTTGGTTGATATACAAATGTATAAGTATATTATAAGCAAAGGATTAAACAGCCAAAGTAGCAACCGAAATGCGTTTTAGATAGATGTTTCTGTCACCATTTTAAGTTAGTCCGGGATCTTAGTTTTAAAGAAGACATGGTGGACATAACTGTGTACCGACACCTTCTCTGACAGGGGAACGGTTCTTCGTGTAAGCAATGAGCCTTGCGGTTTGATACAGTGTTTTTCTTACATAGGTGATGGGATATTTCAATATTCAGGGACATGAGACAGCCTTGATGTCTCAGAAGCGGGTCGGTACTTGCACTGCTGAGAATTATTTCTTTACTTAGAGGTCGTATCTGGCACCATTGGATTTAGAGGCTTTTAATAGTCGGAAGTCATTCCACTCCTGTGTATAGTAGTATATGGCGCTTTTGTAGCGAAGTGCGGTGTTGAACCATTCTTAGTAAACATAAACGAATAAGTCGAATGTTGGTGGTATGGAAATAATTTTAAAATTTTGTGTCTGCATTTACCAGCACAAATAGTCAATAAAAGGGAGTTGTGACCATTATTGTGACTTTAAAGTGTTGAGCTGCTAGTCACGGGCACGTAATAGAAACATATCTATCGAGTCGTTGCAACCGAATAAATTTTTGGCAACCGACACGTTCAAGCGAAGCTCCGGTAATGTTTTTTTTTCATTTATTTGATTTACATTTTCTTGATGCATACCTCTAGGTAACAATAAAGTAGTCGACTTATTTGAATATGGTGTAGCATAAGAAAAGTACATGGCATTCTATATATTAAAGTTTAATATAGTACCAAATACCAGGTCTAAGAATAATAGTATACATTTTTGTGTGGAGTGTTCATTATAACAATTGAGAGTTTTTAAAACTATCAAAAAATTTAGAGTTGAAATACAAAAACAGCAGTGTTCCATTGACGTTATAGCTAAGTAGCAATTATGTAGCAGTGTAGTAACTGCGACTTTAAGGGAATTTTATGCACATACATCGCTTTTACAATTGTTACTTGCTTTATCTTTCAACTTATTTTTTATATATTTGTTCCATTTTATATTTATGTGGATCTTGGCACCATGCTAATTTATAACCTTAAAGTGGAATTATAATATTATAGTTTTCCACGCGCCGTTCAAATTTTAATATTTTAATAAGATAGTTTTTTAAATTAGAGAATTGTCAACACAAATTTGAACAGCTGTTTCTGTTACTGTTACCTTGGTGCTAGTTGGGATGTGTCCTTTAATCAAGATTTAGTCGCGCTTACATGTTTTTGTGTTTGTTTGGAAAATGAAATAGAAAAATTGTAAAGAGAGGAAGGGTAAGAGGAAACGGGAGAAATAATAGGAAAAAGCTAAAAGACAGCGGAATTGGAAAACGAGAAGAAGAAAGGATTTGGAAAGAAAAGAGGCATGGGTGGAGGAACTGATCAATGAAAGGTAAGGCGATATGAGGAAAGGAAAAGTGTGAAGAAGAAATACAGAAAAAGATATTTATGTGGAGGGCCAGATGAATAGTTAGAGATACATGAGAAATTGTTCAAAACTTGCTTAAGAATACAAATAATTACGCCGTTGAAGTAAAATAAATAACAATCAGGCAGTTCACAAGGTCTCATATTGGTCGTACGTGATATGATTTCAAAACGATCATATTTTTTTGTTTTGTTTCTCATTTAAAATTTGAATAACACAATACAATTGAGCAGCCTATGTATATCAAGTGTGCTACTTTACTTTTAAAAGTTTATTTGAAATTTTCGGCAACAAGTGACAAGTTTTCATATAAATTCAACTGGATAAATTCAACTCAATGTAGTGTTCACAAGGGTTGTATTAAAAGAAATACTACATAAGACAATAAGATACCTTGTGAATTGCCTAAATTATTATTTTTTCTTCCTTTTCTTATAGTTAAGTGTGGCAATATACATAGTTAAGTAAGCTAAATATTTCCTCACACAGCGAAGTCTATCAAAATACACTATAACAACACAATTATAATAATTGGTAAGTCGACTCCAAATAGAAGAAAATGGCTATTATTTGTTTACCAAATAAAGTAAGTTAAGTCAAATGTCTATATACGACTACTACCAAGAGCTACTTAGAGTGACTCCAGTTATGCGTAAGAGGTGGTGAATGAATCGTTTAAAAGTGTATTTTGTGGTTTTGATAAAGAGGCGAAGTAAGTAGATCTTGCGGTGAACGAGCACAAAACGAAGGAGTTTATGCTATCAAAGCAATTCTTTAATCCATACTTAATCATCATGACTTGTTTTGAGGCCATGCATAATACATATTCTGAATACGGAACGTACAGATACATTGAGGTAAGTATTCTCAGAAAGGTTATTAGCACAAAATGGCGCATGCGAGAAGAAGAATTTAATGCATTAGAGATACTTTGCTCTATCAGGTAGATATAACGTTAGATTTGCATGCAAATATTTTTGATGAGAATAAAATTGATGCCACACAACAAATAAAACGAAATGAAATTTATTATGCAAATGGCACAGGCAGGATGTCAGCCGTAATAAATTAGCTAATAAATATAATTTATAGCAAACTTAAAAGTACTAACACATTCAAGGCATTCGCGTATAGCCTGCCAGCACGCATGCTTACAAAGGAAAGTTGTGTAGACAAAAATAAGTGAATCCAAAGGAAATTTCACATATACTCGTATAAATGCCTTTTTAGGTTCCTGATAGATGTTGATAATCGCAAATGTAAGTGCAAGTCGTGGGGTGAAAAATGGAGTGGCATGCATCAGCACACAGGCCTCAAAATCAAAGGAGAGAGGGATGCATTCCGTGCGGAATAGGACACCATGTGGATTTTGCTACGTGCAGTGTTTCGTATAATAACTTTGACCCGATGTTTATAAGGACGAGAAGAAAAGGACATGCACCGTCGTTTTATAATATAATACAATCCGGCATCCCCGGATCAAAAAAAAATTGGTTCCTCTTCATCTATCGTTTCCTATTCGCATGCTTCATCTTCCTCCTCCTTTTCCTTACCACGGCGGTAATCCTAGCTCGTACTTAGGAAGGTAAAAAGCCTGCGTCACTGCCGAAGACAGCGCTTTTTTAACTTTCTTAATTTAATATACCGTTCAGAAGCTCTGACTTCAATAGCCACATGATTTAAAGGCTTAACTTCTTTAAGTCGCTACTATTAAATGTTATTCATAAATGGGCGAGAAGTACCTGTTTTAAGCCGCCATCTCTAAAGGGCCTTGCCCTTCCTCTGCTGCAGCAGTGCATCTTGTAATTTATTTAAAAACAACATCACAATATCTTACGACCACGTTCATGACACCGGGCCATATATCAGGACAGGTCTGAATGGAGACTTTGAAATCATAATCTTGGTTCGTCGACAATTTCATACTCAGTTCTCAGTATATCTCGGCTGACAATATTTTAGTGTTAAATGCTGTTTAACAAATAGATGAAGTGCCCCACAATTTTAAATTTTGCAACTGTTAATAGTGGCGTAGCAGTAAATACTACGTCTTTCGCTTGTATTAAGTCATTTCTGAGCGTTTTATCATTTTTAAGCATATTTTCCATTGTCATTGATTGGAGAACTGAGTTTATTGTGTCCTAAGTAATTTACAAATAAGGACAAAACTTATATCGTCCATAACTTTCATCGTTCTGTAAGTTGAAACCTCCCGCTGGATCCTTCGATCGTTATTCTAGTCAGTAATTAGTCAGGTTAGTAATTTTCTACATATTCGCTTAGTTGCAGCATGGCCTCACTACAACGCTCACCTTGATGGTCCTGTGAAACCCTATATTCACCGCAGCGAGGGTACACAGTGAGTCAGGAATATTCTTCATAGAGCAAGTGTGAGAATTGACCGGGAAACTAGTTCACTACTGTATTATAGAGGAGCGCTTTGCAAGTACTTGAACATAACACAAATCTACCAGTTGGTGCAAGCATTCTGCTGATTTTCATATCCACTTCTTCCTTATTTCTATGAGCCATACAGAAGTTGTCGGCTCAGATTCAGGTATTATGTTATTGTTGTTCTTTCATTGAAAATAAAGGGTGAAAATGAAATTTGTGGAACGAGTATTTAAGAAGTAATAAAAGTCATGTAAAAAGGGGGTAGGGTGAAGAAGGTAACACCTGCTATATAGAAGTAGATACGCAAGTGTCTGTATGTTTCTTAATTATTTTAAACAATGCTTGACAGGGCAGAGGGTTTAAGCTTTTCCATACTCAGTATAATTAGCATTCTTCGTAATTTCTTGCCATAACTTGCTCTTTACTTTGATTTTAATCAGGCAAATATTTGTAACATTAAGTGGAGTGGAGCGAGGTGTTAAGGTGTTGTTTAGGGATTTTGTGGCTGGGGCTTTTAATAACGGTAATGTGTCTGAGAGCATGAGCGCTCAAGAAGATCAAATGTGACAGCCAGACGATGAATAATCAAGTTTGAAGGTGTTTTGATGAAATCAAAACTTTTCAAAAGCATTTTGAACGGTGGTGAAATACGACTAAGAATGGGAGTTTTTTTTTGTATTTACATTCAGGATTGATTTGTGGGGGAAAAGTAATGTATTTCCTGCACACATGAATCTATATATATATAAAATTCTAAGTATGTATGTATTTATAGACCGACTTGTGTCCTAAACGTATAAACCTATCGTAACCAAATTTAAAACACGCACTAGGTATCTTCCAGGAATGGTCATGAGCTAAAAAATATTTTTATATATATAGGGGCACCTCCCATACAAATGGAATTTTTCATAGTCCGTATCTCTGGAAGTATTTACATTAGACCACTTAAATTTGGTAAGGGTTTCTATGAGATTAATCCCTACCACCTCCAAAAAAACTGGGGATAACGAAAAAGAGGGCATGGCACCTCCCATACAAATAAAAATAAATCAGTTTATTGGGATACTTTTTGTAAAGATGCACAGAGAAAACGTGACTCTGAATCGTAAATATCATCTTTACGAAAAAAAAATTAAGGCCTTTTCGATGGAGACTTTTATAGCTTTAGGTAGGGGATGTTCTCTGCATACATTTTGATTATTGTTTAAGCTTTTCATCCTTACTAGTAGTAGAAATTGATAAATGAAGAAGCAAGACTCTTCCCCGATCTATTAGCTTTTTATTTGTCTCGCCTCAGATAAAATTATCAAGCGCCTAACCCATATTCATTTTTATTCATACCCAATAAGCAAAGTACGTTAACTATAAGCTTACGATAAACTTACTTTAGCAAGCTTTTCGTTTGGAAAACGTTTACTATAATCGTTATTGAACGTTAGGAAAAAATTGTTTAATAAACCAGCTTACTTCAGTTTTTATTCGGTATTTTTATATTTTATGAGTCATTTCAAAATTACGAGCATTTGCACTTTGAAACAATCGGATAAGATATAAAAAGCGGAGCCTTTGTGACCATTTTAAGCTCATTTACCTCTCCAACATAAGCCTAGTTTCGTTCCATGTAAAGCCTAAATGGGAGTAAAAATAATTTTTATTGGCCTCACAAACTCTTATCATAATTTTCTGTGTGATCTATATGGCTCCTCTTTGTCGCTGGAAAATATAAATTTCATTCTTCGTTCAACAGATTAGAAAATTTGGATGACAACTTGCCGATGGCCAGTGGTATGAGTGTAATGAAAAGCAAAATCAAAAAATATTTTATCTAAGATTTAGCTGAACATTTGTTATGAAAAAATGTTGAATTCACAACTTAATTTTGCTCATAATGTTTATTGCAATTCATGTCATAAAAGTTTGCTATTTGATTATATTTAATATTTAATTAGTCACATATTTCTAACTTTTAAATAATAGTCGCTCCGAGCATGTTTGGGGGGAAATTTTTGATACATCTAAAATTCCTTTTGAGATAATTTAAGTTGGTATTATTTAAAGACTGAAGTTCGCTAAAAAAGCTTTCAAGCAGCAAATACTGCCATGCACCAAGCTCACATTCTTTCTACAACATACAAAGTTAGAAGTTGTTTGGTTGCTTCAAAACCTTAGACAGCGACTGTTTTTTGCTATGCTCTATGCGCTGCGGAGATTAAGATTCAGTGAATACTACATATAGGCTGTTATTTCTTTAAACAACGGTAAGTGTTAGCATTATTTAAGCACGAAAAAGTTTCAAATAAAACAAATCTAATTAGCAAAAAAAATTAGTGTGACAGCTCCAAACATTCAAAAAGAGCACAGCTAAGTGCCATTTGTCTCTAGGTTTTTGACCAATATTTTGAAAAACAGGAACACTTAAAATTTTCATGAGAGTATACTACTGAGAGGTTTATTCCAACCGACACCGATAACAAAAAAGCATTTCGACATGCAGAGTGTGATTTTCTGAAAGTCGAAGTTACTACGCTGTTACATCATTGCTACGTAACCATAACGTTAATGGAAGGTTCCCGAATATTTTGTAGAAACGTTGCGACTACCAATAAATTATTCTCCATTTTGGCTGCAAGCACGTATAACATCGCTGCTCCGTTTCATCAACTATTTGTGCTAGTTGGGTTTGATCATAAAAATGTCCCCTTTCATTTTCAGAAGACTATAGGCATCTCAACTAAGCGTATGGATTATTTGTTCCCAGTAAGCTATGACCATGGATGCTGACATAAAATTCACTCTTCATCTTAGTCTATAAGACCAAAGTGACAGGGTAATACTGCAACTAGCCACTATTTTTTTCTAATTTTACTGTCAATCCTCAATCATTGTTTATAATTTCGTTATCTGAAATTTGTAGGATAAGGAGCTCTCATCATCTTTCCTCGCAAAAAGCAGCAAAACTTATTTAAATTCTTTCAAAATATTTTAAGGAAACAGAACTCTCCTTCAACCTTAAAGCAATGAAATCTCTGCTCCTCGAACCATCAACAATTCAACAAGCTGGCTTGTGATAAGTACATACATACAATGATTTAAGCTGCAGGATACCTCAATAAGATATGACGAAAAACCTTAGAAATATAAAACAAAAGAAACTTTCCCGTTTCGAGAAAGAACAACAAAACGAAAAGCACTCGACTGGCAAAGTTTCGCAAACATAATTACTAACCAAGTGAGAATGGTGAAATGCGTTTACAGGTAAATCCGGGCCAAAACATTTATTGAAGCTGAAGTCAAGTGAAAGGCAATTAATCATTAAAAGTTAAGAATATTAAAAACCTGCAAAGAACAAAGGTAAATAGAGAAGCCCGGTCGTACAAACCAAACAGCAACAAAAACAACGCGCACAACAGAATTTCCATACAACTACGAACAAAAAGCATCAATTTCTATCCCACGCAAATAAGTAAGTGAGAATAGTTAAAAGTTAAAACAAACAAGAACTACAAGCAAACATAATAAATGAGAAACGGAAATGAAAGTGGCTGATGAAAATGAGCCAAGCACCTGGCTGTCACAGAAAAAATTCAAAAGCCGCTTGCTCAAACGAAGCATCGAGGAAATATAAAAAGGTTTCAGGAATGTTTAGAAAATAAATGTTTTCATTTAGTTTTCATTATGAGCGCCAACTAGCTAGCATACATCGCACAACAGTCTAAGAAAGAAATTTTAATATTAGATATCTGAAGAAGCCGTGGAAAAGAAGCGGAAGAAAACCTAAACATTTGAAGACACTCAAGCGGAAATGAGAATTACTTAGGAAGTGCCAAGGCTGCTTCAGAGGTAAATGACATAGAAAATATTAAGGTCATAGAAGCCGTGCATCCTTGCAACAATGAGTAGTTCGCTTTGAATAAATATTTAAAAGATGGAAGAAAAATTAAAAGCAGGCCAAATAGAAAAATTTCAACTCATAGCATGGCTAAAGAATGTAAGAAAAGGATGGAAAAGTTGTACAGTGAAAGGGATTTAGGGCGAATCCCATGTGACTCCAATTAGCGCTAATGCGCTCTTTTGATACCACATCTCGTGAAATAGTCAATGAAAAACTATAGAAGAAAGATAGCAAAATCTCAGGACCCTGGGTGGTCCTACCGTCCCCCTATATCCATTACGTTGAGTTCAAGAATTTAAAAGCTACTCGGGTTTAATATTTCCAAGCTCTGAGAGGTTCTCGAAAAGGGGTTTCCCTAAAAATTTCAGTCTGCTCCGGCAGTGCGCTGGACAATCGCACAGCAGGTGTTCGACCGTCTCTTCCGCCCCCGGAAGATTGCAGCTTCGGCACGGGGTGTTGTGTTTTCAACCCATCCGCGCCGCGTGCATCCCAATAGTCCAGTGCCCAGTGAGCACCGCAACTAGTCTGAAAAGATCCTTCTGTTCACCCTCAGAAGGTTTGAAGAACGTGTTTCGTTGTAGGAGGGCCATAGACTCCTTGCTACTCTGCAAGACTGCAAACGCTTCCATCTATCTTTAGCTTCGCTAAGCCATTGCTGAGAGCTAGCTCATCGGCCATCTCGTTTCTCTGTATGTTACGATTCCCCGGCACCCATATTAGAGAAACGTTATGCCGATCAGCCAGGTTCATGGCACACTCCCTGCACTGACTAACCAGGCTCGATGTAATCGTTGTCGGCCCGAGAGCAAGAGGAGCCGCCTGTCTGTCACAGAAAATGGTTATCCTATTACCGGTGATATTCAAACTCAGTAATGCCCTGCAAGACTCCTAAATAGCGTAGATTTCGGATTGAAAAACGCTAGCTGAGCCTAGTAGACGCAAAGATAGGGACATAGCCGGGAGTGCGGCAAAAATTCCAGTTCCTACTCCGCAGGCCATTTTTGATCCGTCCGTGAATACTGAAATGTCGAATTTCTGAGAGAATTCCTCCTCCTTGCAGTCCTTCCTGGAAGGGAATATGATCTTGAAGTTCGAGTCTAAGACTGTCCTGGGACAGATGTAATCCGTTTTGATTTTGATATAGGAGTCGTTACTATTCAGCAGAACACGGCCATCGTCGTAAGTTTCCAGAGTCGTAACTCCCGAAGCCTGAGTGCACCCTTGGATGCTGTTTCCTTGATAAAGAGACCGATAGGTGGCATGTTACATATCGATCACCGTGATGTTTTCCACTTCTAAATTACTAAGCGCAAAAATAAATTTTGGGAGGAATATCGAGGAGAGATCAAATTAGTTTTTGGCAGCGTACTTCACCTGCAAGAGAGTCGGTAAGAACTGGGGACTATCACCAGACGTAATCCACGGTATGTGCAACACAGTAATGGAAGGCTCTAGATAAAAAGAACAATCAAGTGAAAGCTGGGAAATTACAAAGACTAGGTATATCAGGTCCGCAAAGCAACGCACTTCCAGAAGGGCTAAAGGTAATCTTCCACCTGGTTCCGCTCAGAGCGAACTTAATATACCAAGTTGTATATAAATACAACGCACTTAAGGAAGCCACTATAGCTGCATACACATTTCTTTGCTCATCATTTAATTTCGTTTGAATGCAATTTACACTCTTTCAAGCCTAATTTAATTGATTTATTACTTTCGAGTATTGCCACTGCCACCACAATGAATGCTTTCTCGAATGGCAATAAATAAAACACTTGAAAGTTTGCTTCATTAGCTATCTAAAGGCAATTATGAGGTTAAGTGCATAGTAATAAATATTAATTAGAGCAAAAAAAAAGAATTCAAAACAAATAAGAAAGTGTAAATTCTATTGGAACTGAAGATAACTTAAATACCCAGCTGTAGCTAGAGTTTATAGACGACTGAGTGGAGGATCATTGTACTTCAAATATACTTGTGAAACTCTTTGTTTTGGAATTTGGTTGAAGAACGCTCTTTTTCTTATTTTTTTTTCTTAAAAAGACACCCTATCTCAGCCTAATATGTAGTGAGTTTTTACAAACAGGGTATTTTAAAACAAATCGCGAGATTGGGCGATTTTAAAAAATATTTTTTAAATACGGTGGTATTTCATTTAGTCACCGATTTATCTTATAACTTTAAACGAGTTATTCTTGTATATTTGGCGCAAACATAATCCTCCTATCAGAAAATGCTATAAATTTTGCGATTGGCCCCTAAAGTCAGTTCTGTTTTGACATTTGTGTAGTAAACACATGCGAAATACACGTTAATAAACAATGTTACGCTACACTGCTCCAGAACGCGGAATATTGCTGACTATTTATTTGACCAATAATCGGTAGGGGCCAAACGGTTACTGTGAATGGTGAGCGCTTCAGAGCAATGATCAACGAGTTCTTTTTGCCGCAACTTGAAGAATTGGGATTGGAAAACATGTGGTTCCAACAAGACGGTGGAACAGCACACACTGCACGTGCCACAACCGATATGCTGAACATCGGAAGCTTACTTTTGCGCCACCTTGTATATCCACTACTATCTTAGTAACGACTTAACCGATTTGGATGAAATTTGGTATATGGGTAGCATCCTTTGTTTTAAGATGTTCTACTTTGGTGTTACCACTTCGGGTGTTTCACAGGGTTGCCACCTACATCAATTTTTTTTAAATACTAAGCAATATATGGGAATATGGGTATCAAATGAAAGGTATTTTAGGCCGTATACCAACCACAGTATTTTCGAGTAGGGTTGCCACCTAGGGTTGCCACCTGACCGCATTTTATTTATTCCTTGAGATATCGACCACTATCTCGGGAACGGCTATACCGATTTCGATGAAATTTGGTAGATGGATAGTATGCTTCTTTCTCAGATTTTCTACTTGGATGTTGCCACTAAAGGAAGCTTAGAGGGTTGCCACCTTTCCGAATTTTTTTTTCATATTAGGCAATATATGGCAATATGGGTAACAAACGGAAGGTATTTGAGGCCGTATACCATCCAGAATATTTTTAAGTAGGATTGCCACCTAGGGTTGCCACCGAGCAAGGCTCGGTCACCCAGGTACTTTATTATTTATACGGGCATGGCTTATATCCGGGAAAAATAAATCCAACTTTTAGCAATAAAATTCACAGTTGAATACTTAATATATTTGGTTACACCCCGACTTGTTGTTTACAATGCTTCGTCCTGCTTCACCCTAATCACCCTACGCAAATGTCTCAATTCGCAAGAGATTGTTTGCTAATAGTATCCTTATGTGTAAACTAACAAACTGCATCATTAGAATTTATGTGTGGGGCAACGATGGATATCTATGTAACGATATCTGCATTATTTTTAATGTTGTGGTCACCATATGGCAAACCCAGGGTGTTTAGATGCTCATTCTGTTAATCGTCATCAAATCCTCCCAACGGAAGTCGAAGGCAACTAGCGGTTTCTACAGGGTTGGATCAGAGCGAAGTAATGCTAGGAGGTTTTTTTGATCAATTGAATAGATGTTTGGACCATGAGGAACCATAGCACATGCTGAACATGTCATGATATTTGGGGTTGACTATGGATAGGAATCTTTACTTTTTTCATTTCTTTCACCTTAGTTTTCCTTAACTTATTATATAAAACTCATCCGCGATATATATATGCACATACAGACAAACACCAAAACTCATCAAATGTATGTATCGCTCATTAAAATAACAATCTCGTTTTCAAAAACTGTCGGTATAGCATATATATGTATATATATACACATTAGAACACCCAAAATTTGTATGGGATTTGCAAAAGTATAAAACTTTTTCACTCCCCACGCAAATTCTGAAAGCTTGGGGATAAAAAATAAGATCTGTAAAAAAATCTGGACATCCGTATTGAAAAAATGCCATGCGCACTTGACCTAAAGTCTAAAAATGCACTTAAAAAAGGTATAAGTCTTTAATAGCCAATATCTCGTAACCAAGTGATTTTCGGGGTATTAATTACATAATGACTTTTATGTAGAATTGAATAAAGAACAAATCATCTATATAGATTTTTCACCTGTCAGTGTCTTTTCAAGGATTTTTATTAAGTCAAAGCTAATTTTTCTGATTTTCTTTTTTTGTAAAAATCAAAAAAAAATACTTAAACATTAGTCCATTAAAAAAAATGTACACCAATCGGTAGGGAATTTAACAAAGTTACATTTGGCAATTGAATTTTAAATTTAAATACACTTTTGCAATGGTAGTATGACCTGAAAATGAAAACGAAGTTTTTAAATTTTTTTTATTTCAGTATACAATAAGTTTTTTTATACAAAAAGATTGCCGCGAGTAATTTTCTCTCGCAAAAATTTTACCAGCAAATGTTATTTTAAAGATTTTCAATTGGTCAACGTTAATCAAATTTTTATACAACTTTATTATTTTAATTTAGACAATCTATTTAAATTTCGTTGTAAGAAGCTTTTTATTTAAATGCAAGCTTTATATACATAAGTAAATGACACTAACAATGTGCAAATATTAAAAAACTAATGACTAAAAACAATATGAATAAAACAAATTTAATTCACATAAATAGTAATACAATAGTGGTATTCGCGATTTTTCTCTACTTTAAACATTTTTTCTTGGGCAATTTTTTGTTCAAATACTCTATGAATTTTGCCTTTGATGTGTTACGCGATGGCAATTTTTTGTAATGCTGCTCCACTGCATGCAACAGAAATTGTTTTTGCTCTTCCTGATGAGTAAGGGCTTCATTAAAACGTGTTATAAGTGCTATACCACGTTCTGCTATATCGTTTACTACTAATAATTTGGACACTATAGTTTTTGCCAAAATGTAATTCTCACATTGATCCCAAGTGCTTGGATCTGTTTCCAAATAGTCGTTGCTTATGCTAGTTATGTTTTTGTCAAGTATATTATCAAAAAAGGAATATGTATTGCTGGTAACGAAATCACATAATTCGGAAGAAGTGAGTACCTCGAGAGGTAGATTTATTCTTTTGGGATTATCAGGATTACCGTTTCTTTTTAAATTTGACAACATTTTTCTTTTCATGTCAACACTAACCTCGTCATCAAAAAAAGCCAAAGCAATATTCGATTCGCTCAAGTACCACAGATGCCCGCGCAATTTACTCTGGACTGATATAGCTATATCCGTGTCAATAAGTTTGTAATTCTCTAACTCCTTGAGCAATCCCAAATCATTATCCGGGGCTTTTGGCGCTAATTGGCATAAAAACCAATATTTCATGTACACTCGTAGAACAATTATATTGAATCTCCGAATATTCCTTAAAGTTTTAGCTGAAATATAGAGTTAAACAATCTTTTTTAATGCCAATAAAACTCGTGATTCTATTTTACTCACACGAAATTGCAAATTGTTTTCTAAAAAGAAAAATTTTAAGGCAGTAAATGATTTTCGCCATCCATCTAGCGTGACTGACGGCCCCGGGCTGGGAAATTTTGTAACCTGGTATTGGCTGTCCTATAAATAGCGAACATAGTTTCTGCATCTCTATGTAGTCATGCCTAGTGCTATCTACTTTATTTTTGATTTGGTCGTTGATGAAAGTGATCAACGCGGATCGTATGTCATTTGTAAAAACTTTTGCAACATCTGCATCTTCAATGCCATACTCATATTCGCCTTGTCTCATTTGTGGCCACGCATTGCGGAAGTTTTCAAATAATGTCATTTTGGGTCCTGTTGTGGTTTTTTCTACTGAAATTTTGAATGCCGCTCCAGCCAACAACTCACTTATATGGTGTCTGCATGCCAAATGCAATAGCTGCTTGCCAACATTTTGTTCAATCGTAGCACAGGCTCCAATTGAAGTGCTAGTGTTGCTTGCGGTGGTGTCAAAGCACATAGCCCTCACATGGTTCTGTACACCCCAGTCAACCAATGCAGAATATACAGCAGCACCTTCAATAGGACCGGTTTGCCTGCTAATTTTTGGTATTCCTAGAACTTTTGAATTACCATTTGAGGACAATATAATTGCTAGTCTGTTGGACGATTTTTGGTCCTCGCTTGTGCAGTCCTCTAGCACCTTTCCATCCCAGTGCACCGTATAAGTTGCGTTGGCAGTAAATTCATCTTTTACTTTCTTATAAATTAATTCCCTGTTTCCATGACGCTGCGTACGTATATGTTCGGCTGATACATTTAACGATTCCACGTCATGGCCTAAATTATATGCCGTTTGAGATATAATAGCTGCAGCTGCAATATTGCTTATTTTATATCTATCTAGCACTTGCGTTAGCGCTTCGTCCACAATAGTTTTTCTTTTAGGGTTAGCCAACTTTCTTTTTTTGGACTTTTGAGCATGAAAAGTGGGCTTGTTATCGTCACATGGTAACTCCATAACGGACCCGTCCTCGTCTGAAAAGTACATAGCACTGCACTGTTCCTCAGAAAAGTCATTTGTGGAAACATTTTCTTCGGATACCTCGTCAGAATCCAAAAATAATTTTAGTCGGGCTACTGCTACTGATTCGCGATGCTCTGTCAGGAAGTCTATTGCTTTTTGGTTTTTTTGTTTTCTTAAAATTTTAATAGCATTTGCATCGGAAACATCGAAAAGCTCTTCCAAGATGTTAGTAAATTTTTTTTTATCCGCACAAGTACGTAGTTTTTTAATTTGTTTATACTTATTGTAATTTAGTAGGATAAGACTCTTAATTTTGTCACTTCTTTTAACAGGAATTTGGAACTTTTCATACACACTAGTTACACTTTTTAATAAAATTGAAGCACATTCTTTGGCATTTTTTCCTTCGTCTTGCATTAGGTAAAGAAATACGCTTAAGACGTCTCTTTTGCTGGGAAGCGTCTCAACATTAAGACTCTTCTTTTTCCATCCTAAATAGAACAATGTGTTTTTTGTATTCTTATATTTACGTAGTTTCAAATTCTTACCAATTAAGGGGACTCTCCTAAATCTATTCTCCATTGCAGTTTAAAATCAGAATATATTGATATATTGATATTTTTAAGCTCCTTCTGACAAATCAGTACTTGTTTGCTGGAATAAAATAAAATTCAATCGCCAAATATAACCTTGTTGTTGTTGTTGTTGTTAACAGTGCTTCGCCCTGCCCCAGATTGGACAGGGTTACACTGAAATAACAGCCCTTGGCCGGGTGAAAAAACCCGGGTCATTCCGGTGCGATAGAACCGGCTGTTGTGGGAATGAATATAACCTTGTTATATTATCTACCAAGGGTGTAGAGCTTATATAATTCTCAAATGTTTAAGTATTTTTTTTTGATTTTTACAAAAAAAGCAAATCAGAAAAATTAACTTTGACTTAATAAAAATCCTTGAAAGGACACTGGCAGGTGAAAAATCTATATGGATGATTTGTTCTTTATTCAATTCTACATAAAAGTCATTATGTTATTAATACCCCGAAAATCACTTGGTTACGAGATATTGGCTATTAAAGACTTATACCTTTTTTAAGTGCATTTTTAGACTTTAGGTCAAGTGCGCATGGAATTTTTTCACTACGGATGTCCAGATTTTGTTACAGATCTTATTTTTTTCCCCCAATCTTTCAGAAAATGCGTGGGGAGCGAGAAAAATTAACACTTTGTCTTTTTGGGTGTTCTAATACACATAGATATAAGTTTGTTTGTTAAATACAACACCGATGCCTGTTACAAGCAACAAAAAGTTTATTCACAACTCAACCAGTTCACAATTTGTCGAAAGCCAAGCGTTGCGTGACGACAGAAACTCGTCAAAAAAAAAAAACAAAAAAGGAAACAAGTGAGAAAAAAGAAAATCTGGCGAAGAAAATACAAAGAAAAAATTTTAAATGCAGATAACAAATAAGTAAAACATGCTGAGATGGTATCGCATATACACCCATGGGCGATAGCGGTGCGGCCATAAACTAGAACTGCTAATGGTCACTTGGTTGAAGCAAACTCCTAGCCAAGTGAATTAATCAATAGAAATTCATTTCATTAAATAGATCGCTGCCATTAGCGTGAATAATGCTTTTGTTGTCTGCTACAAAGGCTTGACCCTAAAAGAAACCAAAATGAAAAGCCAAATCGTTAAAAGCAACTTAGGATGAGTGACGCGCCGTTAAGGCAAGATGGATCTGTGGTGGCGTTCTAACCCAACAAAAACAAAAGTCTCAAATATATTAAAACATATGTATATTAGGAATGGGACCATTCGAATAAAAAATTCATTTATTCGAATGCTATAAATAATTCGAATAATATTTATATAGTTGTCATTTATTCGAATAAAAGTATAAATTATTCGAATAAATACTATTCCAATTTTTTGAACCGACTAGTATTATTCGTTTAGTCGAATAGTATTGCATCGAATATTATTCGAAAATAATCCCACTACTAATGTATATAAAGAAACATGCACAGCAATACGGGGGAAGGGGGTGGCACTGAGGGATCGCCCCATTTTGTTAACATTTAAACAACTCAAACTTGGATGGTCCCTCATTTTGATATTGACTATGCTATTCAAGAGCTTCATATGCGCCCTTGGTAGCATAGCAGAAAGGAGAAGAAATGTGGAATATGCCAAGCCATTCCTCAACGGAAGTATGGGAGCGCGTTGTGGAAATGCTGACATCCAAAGTTGGACAATGTGTGCCTGGAAGCTGTTAACAAAGAAACTCTTAACGTGATACGCATATTTCAGTAATTGATCAGCTCAGCTTTAGCAACCTTACACAGAGCATAAATTTATGTGCCTAAAAACACATGGCCTGGGCCAAACTTACAGATGTGCGAAAATGATATTGGTGTTCTATGAAAATAAGCTTTGCGCTTATCTACCCTGCAGGTAAAGTTTCTGGCTTTAAACTGGTGCGGTTCTAGTGCATTCGGTATAGTATTTTTTTGCTTTAAATGTAACGCTACCTCTTTAAAAGTTCCGAACTAAACTTTCGAATCAAACCAAAATACTAAATATTGCTTCTAGCACAACTTTACACCCTTTTGATTAGATCTAAATATGAACCAGATACTTATCGCACTTTTCAACGAACACTAATGTATCAGTAACGGAGACGGGGAGCTTTATAGTGTGAAGATTACTTGACTGCTAGAAAATGTATGACTTTGAAGAATAAGTAACTTTATTTAAAAAGTGGCTGAGAGGTAGTTTAAACCACGGGTGGTTACTTTGAAATTATTTAGAGGTAAGCATTAGTGGTATTGAAGTGGCTTACAAGTAAGCCACCCTTAAAGTGGTAAATAAGGATAGCGGCGAATAACTTATGTTACTCAGCTACAACTTAAAAGTTACATATACTTTTAAGTATATGTAATACTTAGCTGACGTTGTGGGGTCCTCTATTGTCCCTTTGTTGTACCGGTACTCCCTTCCGGTACTGCCTGACTGTCGTGGTAGCCATTTGGTATGACAAGTGCAACCTTCTAGGTCATGGATAATGAGAGGCATCATATCCGTAGATCAACCATTGAGTTGCACGTCACTACCTTTGGGCATATTAGTCGCTTCTTACGACCGGTATGCCTACCTCGGGCATATTCTAAACCCCTAACCAGCAGAAGTTGTGGAACTTGAAAGTGATATTAAATTGTGACAACAAGGTCTCCGTTACTTTCTGAGCTAAACGTCAATGTCAACGGCTACTGCAAAGTACGTGTCACATCTTAAAAGAGAAAAAAATCACCTAAACTATTATTATTAAGAAGACTTACAAATTGCACTAAAAACCAGTAAAGAAACTTGTGGTAGTAATAACCTTACCACGACTTTATAGTGACGATTTAATGACAGCTGGAGCTCTGTAGTAAATATAAATTTAGAGTTAACTATTCTAAGTTGCAGACACTATCGTCAAATATAAATAACTGTGAAGCCATGCTTTTTGGTTAATACACCTTCAAGGTTATTTATTCCTCCTGCTATATCATTGCTACGTAACCATAACGTCAACGGAATGTTTGCGGACATCTCTGGAGTATTGCGTTTACCGACAAATGACTATCTATGACTAGTCACTCAGAACTTTAAAGTCTCAACAAAGGTCGCAGATCCGCTTCACCAGTTATGTCGTAACTGCGTTTCCTGCAGGGTATCTTCCATTGCACGCTTGCACGCAACCATGCTCTGAATAATTCACAAAACAGAAGGCAAAGTGTTAAATATTGAAGCTCCTAGTGTTGGTACAGTTGTTAAGAAATCAGTTGAATGGCTTGCCATGAACTCGATGCCAATATCTATACAAACTCAGTTGACAGTTTCATAAGCAAGCACAAACTTATAATACTTGCATGTATGTTTGTATGTCTGCATGTATGGCTTTGTACTTATTTGGCGCCATTTGTGCTGTTGCTGAAGAAGAGATTTATTTGTAAAGGTTTGTATCTATAGAACTTGGTACTCTCTGAGCGACACTTGGCTTACGTTTCTGATAATTCGTTAGAGTTATGGGCTTTTGGGCATTGAGTTAATGTACATACATACATACTGGGATACATACACAAATAAACATGCATTATGCATATTCGTCTAAACGTACGATGAATTAGAATTTCAAATAACGTCAGATTTATAAGCAAAGCTCGAAATATGTTTCCAACAAAAAAAAAAAGTCATCAATCATCAATTTGTTGATTCAATCCATTAACCCAAAATACACTTTGTGCTTTAAATTCAATTCGTTAAATCACTCTGAAGCTTCACATATATCCATAGAGTGCAACTGTCAATTGTGGGTTTTTTTTTGTTTGTTTTCAAAGCTAATCAAAAGGAAAGGTTAGAATTATCTCGGTAACTTAATTCTTTTTTTATATATAATTTTTTACTTTTTTTAATATAGAACTGGCTGCTTTAGAACGAATAACAAAAATGTGCTGCGACCATTGTGAATACATACAAGTGACGAATTTAGAAAATTTTGTATCCTCATCCTCGCGTTATTTTTTTCTTTATTCTAAGCCGATTTGATATTGTCTCCTGTTTCCTATCATTCCTACTCTTTCCGCTCTAGTTCTATCTCTATCTTTCTTCTCTGTCGAACTTCACTATTTTAGCATAAATACTGCCATTGATAAGCATTTGTGCACGGAGTGAAATTTAAAAAGAGCAGCTTTATGCGGTAACCGAACCGATTCCAAAAGAAGCAACAACGCTAAAAGTATCATAAAGGCGACAAAAAATTAAAAAACCATTGCAACCCAGGAATGTTAGCAGAAGTAAAAACTTAACGAGGTTTGTGTATATTTACTGAATCATCTGAAGATATCTTTCAGTGTCTTCAAAACATAAATAATATAAACAAACTACAGATTAAAAATACATTTTAACCAGGTGGCAGCCATATTATGAGAATCAAACTAACTGTACAACAAAAAGATGCTTCCAAAAAAAAAAAAAAAAAGCATCAATCAAAAAAATCATCAAGTCTTTCTTGTGT
Organism: Merzomyia westermanni; assembly: GCA_949987695.1. Classification (NCBI taxonomy): domain Eukaryota; kingdom Metazoa; phylum Arthropoda; class Insecta; order Diptera; family Tephritidae; genus Merzomyia; species Merzomyia westermanni. Next base: position 207,202,594 of record OX465288.1, read on the forward strand.
TATGTATGCTGCAAATCACTCATTTAAATTGAAATTTTTAACTCTTTTATATAAGTTTTGTCTTAGTATTCATCTACGGAATATTCTACATCTTAAACCCAGATTACAAAGCAGTTATAGCTATATTCAGATGTGGCGGTTAAATGTGTTAAGAGCTCAATTTTTTATCTCTTCTCAAAAAATGCCTCAAAGAAGTTCTCACTTCAAAAAATTTGGTTTTTTCTCATCTCAAATAATGCTCTTAGAAAGTTTTCACTTCATAAAATGATGTTTTTGTCATCTTGAAATTTTTCTTCACTAAAAAAAAACTTTTGCTTTTTTGTCATTTAAAAAAATGCCCCTAGAAACATTTCGCCTCAAAAACCTTTGATTTTTCGCGTCCTAAAAAAATGCTTTAAGAAGTTATCATTTCAAAAAGTTGTTATCTTCATCATAAACTATGTATTTGTATTTGTTTCCCTTATCTCGGTGAGGAAAGTGGTCCATTCCAGACAGTCGTCAACCCCCCTCTTAAATACCGTCTTGAGAATATAGCCAACTTAAAATTCCTATGCAACCACTTCATAAACTTTGCGACAAATAAGATAAAACAGATTGCTGAGGTGCTTTTAAGAATTCTTGATTGTCATATACTCATATTTACCCGCATTCATACATATTTATTAAACAATTTCACACACATCTTTCGAAGTAAAGTAGTAAACTCTTCACATTCATCCCAGTTTTCCCAAAGCGCATTGCAAGTGAAGATGGCTGCTGCCAACGACATTGACATGACATTCACAACTCCGTGAAAAGTACACTTACGGAGGAACTTCTGTTGCATACGTACGCATATTTCCAAAGACATTCTATCCCAGTAAACATTTCGACTCATACGAAATTGTGGAAGCGGCTGCAAGCTAATCCTATTCTAAAATCTTGAACTTTAGTCCACAAATGCATCTCGAGCAACCATTAATGGCATTCGCAATCTAAAAGGAGTAATTCTACAATGCAATTTTAGCTCTCATTAGCCCTATTAAGTTTGAGACAAATATTGAAAACTAACAAATTTATAAAAATGTAAGTTTGCTTGCCTCTTCTTTATTGGGCTGATATGATCCATATATGTAAAGCTTGAGCTGTCTTCATGTGCAAGCGTCTCATGCAGCTCTATGTATTCCTACACATTTTACAAGCTCCTTTGTCGTGGTCATTGCCACCATTGCTGCCTGTCATTTATACGGCGCTTCCACAAGTCGTGCCGCAACAACTTTGTACTTACGAATATAGCAAATGACAATCCAATGCTCGCTCTGTGGTGGCGTTGCGGCTATGCGATAATGTACACAGTGAGATATGCTGAAGCGGTCGATGTCAATGACGTTTGTGGTCGCTAAAAGCATTCAATTGATATCCCACACAATATCCGCTGTACATTGAACTTAACCGAACTTATTGTATGTAATTGCGAACGACAGAATATCTTTGTGGCCAGTAGCCGCACGCCAAGCGCCTGACGTTCACACAGCTATGGGTACATCTTGAACTGCAAGTAAGTGGAGACACACAAATCGTTGTATCTGTGTTGGAATGGTCACAGAATTCTGATTAAATATTGATCCTGCTGTGGTGGGGGGTAAATAAGTACAAACATATATGCATACACACTGGTGAGGGGTTCGTAAAATCCTAACACTTACCCTCAAGCTTGATAAAGTTGAGTGCAAGTATAATATTTACTATTCCCAAGCTATATATTATATACATTTCTGTAAGTTGATGCCTAAATAACCAAAGTGCAAATAACCAAATAGTGGTTGCAAAAAAAAATACTTTTTTTATCCCTACATTAGCATCAACTGCTTATTAATCGACTGGTTGTGCTTTGTGATTAATCAATATCTAAAACATTTCAGTTAATTGGAGAAATTAATATCGAACAAAACAAATGACTAATTTTCCGACCAATCTAACCTTTTTAACAGTAATTTAATAACAATGAGGCATCAAATGATTAATGAGAAAATTTGAATTTTGCTGATATATTTCTCTCTTATTTACATTCTTTTGTTTAATTTTTACGAGAGATGAGCCTGAATTTTATCTGGCAGCCTTTGTTAATTTGGGTACCAGATTTTTGAAGTGGAAGCTTTTTTGATAGCTTTGGGAGTTTTTTTAATTTGGCTACCACAATAGAACTCGCTGCACTTTAGCACGATTGAACTATTGAATTCACGTCTGCGCAGCATGGGCGAAGGGTGTGAGAAGTGCTGTTAAGAGTACAAGTTCCTCAGTTTTTTTGTATCACATTTACGTTTAAGAAGAATCAAAATATATAGACGCTAATAGAAATGATATTGAAATAATGAAAAGTCCTGATTTCAAAAAAATTCCAAAAACAAATTTAAAAAGCCCCGAAGTTGTCCTGAAAAAGTCAAGAGAATAATTCCGAAATGTTTGCCGAAAACATTGGAATTAGCCCCGAAAACAATCCGGAAATTATCCCAAAAGACACCTGAAATAATTCAAAAAAGGTATCGAGTTGGGTCCGAAATCAATCCCGAAATGATCCGGCAAGGGTCCCAAAATTATCCCGAAAAAGTACGGAACTGATCCCCAATTAGTCCCAAAAACCAACCCGAAATGATCCGAACTCTGGCTCATTCTGCTATAATTAGCTATTTGCTAAATTCTGCATTTTCTAAATTCTACTACAATTTTTTATTTTCGTTGCATTAAAAAAAATATAGATCTACGCCAAAAAGAATTTCAAATTTCACTCAAACGAAGGTTCCAATTTTCCCGGCACTGCCGGCATGCCATTGCTCACTTTCTTCATTCAGCCTCAAGCTATACGGGTTTTTTGCCAATAAATAAAATTTGCAACAAAAGTAAAATACACGATTTTAAATTCTCATTTAACTTTTTTTTTTGTCTTTAGAAAGGAACCCAGAAATGAACAAAAGGGTGTATTTAAATATATAAAAGGTTATAGAAATCTCAATATCTTACTCTTATAAGCTTTTATAAACATATTTTATTGGAAAACGTGAACACTTATGACTACATTGCTACTAATTTAAGCTCAACTAATACGCCAGCTTTTCTGCTTTAACGGAAATACCAAAGCACATACTCAGTTCATAAATACTCAAAGTTCCGCTATGGTAAACAATCAAATTTTGGTACAAAAAGATAAATTACATCATTTATATTTTGGTAAATGATATACTATCTAAATAATGCCATCTAATTCTTTTTTCCAAATACGTTCACAAACATTTTCACAAAACAAAAGCAAACCGACAAAACTCAGAAAAAGCGTTTGCATGTCCAACGAACAAAAAATGTCACTCATACGCAGTGTCGTACATTATGGAGATTGCACTCAAAAAGTGGAAATTGTAGCTGCAGCACAAAAGCAAACAAATAACAGCAGCAATCACGGAATTTACACAATAATGTTGACCTCATACAGCATAAAACGAAAAGCGAAAACAACAAAGTAGACAAAATACCCCTAACAATATTTGGCACAACAACAATACGAACAAGTGTGGAATTGTTTTTTTTTTTTCTTTTGTTTTTGTTGACACAGCGCTCATTCATTTCTCGTTCACAGCATCGTGTCATCGTTTACTATGCGCCTTTTAAGTTCATTGTTTGCTTGTATGGATGTGTGTGGGTGTGTATGCGCTTTGCGTGTGTGTTTGCGCAGCAGCATTGGTCATCAATGACATTGGCAGATATACTAAAAGTACATAAATATTGTAAATTTTATTTAAATTCGTGCACATTTGTTGAATTATTGAAATATCATCGATTTGTTGGCGAACATGGAGAAATGTGCGGAAATACGCATTCAAATTCTAAAAGTGCAGCGCCGCACGGGTTTTAGAAATTTGGTAAACTGTCGAAAGATATCACAAATGTTGTGTAGGTAGAAACGTGGCACTAGGCTGATTCAAAGGACGGACTGTTTGTTTTCCATACCAATCTAGATTTTCGAGGCGCTCTATAAAAGTAAGCAGCCTATGTCTAATCCTTAGCAAAGAGTGTGTGTGCTGACTAACTTGCTGAATCTCCAATCGGTCGAAATGGACTCGTCTAAACATATTTTGCTCAAGACTTGGTGTTTGCCCTTTTTCTCTTATTTACCACCAATCTTAAAGTGCTACAATTGAGCGGGAATATTGTACTTGTGACTTTGTCGCGGTAATGCCTGGAGCTTAAAGGTCTATTGTGGTGTCATATGGATCAACTATGGTGTGTTTAATTTATTTAGGTCGATGAGTATTTGTTCCGTCTCCATTTTCTAAGTAAAAGCTAGGTATTTTGTTTTTATAACAAGAACAACCAAGCCACATTTGACTTAAAAAATTGAGCCTGAGCCAAACCCGGGACATTAACTCAAGATATCGTATACAGGTTCTCGTAATAAAGACAAAGGTTCGGTCTCACTTTTCACTTTAAAGCTAGGCGTCTTTCTTGCACGAGTTGCTTTGCTGCGCTCAACAAGAATGTACACAGAATGAACAGCCCTTGTTCGGGTAAAAACAGAGTCATTCTTTACGTAGACCGGAGAATAGAGTGAGTGACTCATACTTCTCTCGCTTGCATAGTTGTTTGTAAATCAGTATTGTTGCTCTTTGCTGCATATATATCGGGTACGCTCCGGTAGTAGGAAGATTGCCGCTAAAGCAATTTGTTTAATACTGTCGACCTGCTAGAAGTATATTCTACGCCCCTTAAGCCGGTGGTAGCTATTCGCCTGCAACGTTCTGCTCACGTTAATTATTGTCAGAGAGCCAGTGTTAGAGATGATGCAGAGATACAGCAAAGGTGCCAAAATTTCGTAAAATATGAAGTATATGCCCTAATATCATAGGCGGCGACAGCATAGAAATTGATTGAGCTCCATGCCATCAGCATTTAACGCTCGGACGTATTATATTGCGAGTGGCAATTAACGACGCTAGCAACAACTTAACTCCCATACCACTCTGCTTAAGGTGATAACATCCAGCTGGGCCACAATGCGCACTTGAGATCTTTGCAAGTCGAGTAGCATTGCAGTCGCTTTAAGTCCTAACAGAAGCAGATTCTTAAATATCAAACTAAAAAGGGGTAAGATAACCAAGCTTAGAAAGCACTGAGTGAGGTAGGGCTTAATGCTATTTAGTGATAAATGTAGACAACTTGAGCCAATTTACCTTGTTTCTTTTGTAAAAATGTTCTAACTAAAATTTACATGTAACACCATATTATGTATTAAAGATGTATGTAGATAAACACGAGCAGACAATTTATTCACATCATTCCTTGTAATGGAAATTTAACGTAGAAAAAACTCTTGCTTCTGTTCCTTTGGATGTAATAGTTGAGGAATTGGACTTTTTACATCTGTACGTTACATGGACATTTGCAGGACTTGGCGTGCTCATTCCTATCAATAGTTCAATTTTGGATTCACATTTACATTGCTCAATTACACCCAACTATGATACCAGCACAAACTCAAGTGGACATCAAATTCGAATTCATAATTAAGTACCAAGTTGGCATACATGAGATTGCTTTCAAAAGTCATATACAATGATTTCACTAAAGCAAACTAAGGCTAAATCTATATGAAAAGAAATCGAAGAGATAAGTAAGTGAAGAGTTGCAGATAATAATTTTGTTTTGTTGATTTTCCGACAGGTCTCAAAGCAAATGTATATCGGAACGATTTTCCGTCATCCTTTGTCAAATTTGGCTTGGAGACAACCCGGTTTCGGCGATGTGGCATTTTCAATGCCATTTTTCTGAAAATTGTGCCGACATACATTGCAAATATCTTAGAATACTAAAATTAGACAAAACCTATTCTAAATATAATTTTATGTCAAAAGATGTGCTTAGCTCCATTAAATCGCTCCCCTGGACTGCTATCAAAGTTATATTTGTATACCTGGTAGTGCTACGCACACAAGGTATATTAAGTTTGGTCGCCGAATGGTGGTATGTAACGACATAAACAGATCGAGATAGATATTGACTTACATATATCAAGATGTTCAGGAGAAAAAAGGAAACTGATTAAGCCATGTCTGTGCGTCCGTCCGTCTGTTAGCACGATAACTTGAGTAAATTTTGAGATATCTTAATGAAATTTGGTATGCAGGTTCCTTGGCATCCATCTCCGAGCGCTATTTAAAAGGGCCAAATCGGATGATAGTCACGCCCACTTTTTATAAATAAAATATTTTATTATTATGATTATTCAGTGCACAATACACTTACAAGTATAAAATTAACTTTAAGGCAGAAAATAAAATCTTCAAGAAATATTTGATTTAAAAAGGATGATAGATATATTTAATAGGCAATAGCTTTGCGTACAAAAGCTTAATATCATTTCTTTTTCACTTTCAAAGTGTCCGCGAACGAAGAAAGTCGAAAAATATAAATTTTTGTAAATGGGTGTGGCCACGCCGGGTTTTTAAATTTACCGCAAAAAAAATGTTGTGGATTTTGGGGAAGTAGGCGTGGTTCCGCCTACTTTTCAGCATAAAAAGGCGATTGCTTGTAGTTTTACCTAGATATTTCAATCAAAATTCGTCAGCTGCTTCTTAATAGTATGTAGTATACTGATGCCATCATTAGGCGAATCGAATAACACACAAGTAAAATATCCGGCAAATTGTTAATACCCCACTGTAACAGGGCAGTTACATAACTTTATTGATTTTCATACCTTTAATGACCATAAAATGTTTGTAAATATGGAGAGAAAAAGAGATGGGCCCATCAATAAGTAAACGGAAATAATAAGGACAATGAGCTGTGTCGATTTAGCCATGTCGGTCTCCCCGTCAATCTGTCTGTCTATTTGAAAGGAAATTTTTCAAACATAAAATGTGCATGTATTGGTATTTTGAAAAAATGTGGTTAGCAGTTGTTGGTAGGGAAGCTACGAATAAATTAATGGCGGCCACCGTGGTGTGACGGTAGTGTTGCCGGCCTACCACACCTAGGACAAGCAACATCAAAAGTGGTTTAAAAAGGTTTTCAAAATGGGGTCGCCCCTCGGCAATGGCTTGGAAAACTCTCCGAGTGTCTTTCTGCCATGGAAGGCTTCTCAGCAAAAATTCATCTCGTTTGTAAAATTCAAAACGGCACACCACAAATTGGAAGGAAATCTGGCGCAAAAATCTCTTAGGAGGTTAATGATGATATACCTGTTGTATATCGCGCCATGCATTTATAATTTGTTTAAAACAATTTACCCTTGAAAACTTATAACACAAGTGTTTTTATTGAAGACAATCAGCTGGCTTTATAATACGAAGTGAAAAGTATTAAAATAGACCTGCGTAAATTGGTATGCCATAATAGATCAATACTAGGTATAAATGTTACTTGTTTCATAGAATTTCATTCAAATATATCCATGACCACAGTTTTAGTCCACTCGATCATTCTACAACTTTGAATACAATCCCATCAGTCGTCTATTTTGTTGCATCATAAAACCCCGAAAAGCGAAAATGTTGAGATTGTGAGTTACATCTTATAACAATAAAATGTGTGACTTGCTATTTTTGGGTATATTGACGGGTGCAATAAGTGACTCATAGAGTGTCATTTCATTCGTAGCGAGAGGATTCTACTTTCAGTTGGCCACTCAGTCCGGAGTGTCACTTGTTCCCAAGAGTAATTCCGAGATAGCCGAAGTCCAATACTATTTCCAATATGTGGCTGCCAACAGTGGCTTGGTTGCCAAGCCGCTTTGTTGATGGAAACATGTACTTCGTTTTGGCTTGGTTTACCACCAAAATATTTTTTTTCGCTTCTGAAACCTTGTTCAGTTTCGAACGGTCAAGGCAAGACCTCTCAATGACTCTTTCTCTATGAAAACAAAAAATTCCTTGGAGAATCTTATATTCCATCGTTTTAGCAGGGAACTTTAAAAAGAAATGACAATCTGACTATTTTCGCTTATTTTTGACCAGTTCCAAAATGTATTTCATCAAATTCGTATGGGCTTTGCTGGTCTAACAATTGTATTAAAGTACGGTAACAAACTTGTTTGCTTACAATTTTCCCTACGTTTCGTCAAGCTCCTTGGCATCCTCAGAAATTGGTCTTTATTTTTACAGCAACAAAAAAATGCAAAAAACAATCAGTATTTTTGACTAAATCACATACATCATTTATGTTGAACTAGAAACTTACATGTAGATCTTATATTATAAACATAAAAACATCACAAAAATACTTATAATTAAGTCTACTCATACACACGGAATGAACTTCACTTTTTAAAAATGCAAAGCACTTCATCAGATATTTTGAATAGTCCAAATGGAAATCAAATAAATGTAGTTCAGATGGGAACATACATACACACAGATACATTTTCTTTATATTCGTGAAACTTACTTCCCCATATGAAAGCTGTGAGCACCATTGTATTTAAATCTTTAAACTTTCTTAGCTATTTTGGTGGTGGTTTCATCTAAACCAGTCATTTTCTTATTTAAAAAAAAATTTTTTTTTTTAATTTTAAAATATTTATGACTAAATCGGTACAAAGTTTTGCACATACTTGCAACAACATACAGGCATGTGAATAATCCATTTTGGAATTTTAAGTGACAATTAATGCTTTCAACTATTTGCGTGTAGCCATAATGACAATTTATGTAATTGTAATTAAGCTTATTAGCTTTGAAAATTAGTTGTGGCTTCACTGGTTATGTGACAAGTATAATTGAATTATGTATGCAATCAGTCACATTTGCATAGGTTTCCATGAGATTAACATAAGTATTTGAATATATTTCTGTATATTTGGAGGGAAGTATTGAATTTAGCATAACGCAAGCACTAGAGTGATGAAATTTCTTTTACTTAGAGTTGCTCAGAGTCGTGCACAGTTAAGTATTTTATCTATCGTAAGCAGCTTAAAAGCTTTTAAAGGAAGTATTACTTAACAAACTGATAGAAGTCACAATTAGTTATAGTTTACTGAACTTTCTCATTTCTCACTCTTGTTTGTTGATAAAAAGTTTCAGAGCTAGACACCATAGACCTATTTTATAAGTTACAACATAAGATTAAATCTTATTAGTAGACGAACACATACACACAAGTTTTCAAGGACACAAAATACATCAAATTAAAGATTATGTTTCGATAAGCAAACACTAGATTGCAAATATATTCTAAATATGAACAAACCGTTTGACATCGACAAAGACACCGCTCTAAGCTAAGATATTAGTGAATTAAAAGCAACGGTCGGCAAATTCTTTCTAAGCATTATGGTTCGGTTCACCCATACACAATCGGCTTTTCGGCATTTGCTGAGTATGTATTTTTATTCCTCATTAGGTGAAACTCTGCTATCTCATTGCGTTAGTTATAAGTGCTACTAGTAACGGGAACGTGCTTGCAACCAAAAACAAGAATAGTTGGTTGGTAACTAAAACGTTGCAGCGACGTCCCTATAAAATATCCATGACCTTATTTTTACTTAGCACTGTCGAGAAAACTGCCACAGGCACTTACAAGTAGCATTAACTTTAAAGTTGCATTTAAGTAAGATGAGTTAGTCAACGCTTTCGTAATTTGTCACTTTAAAAATTTTGCAAAGCTTTAAGGTTGACCCACTAGTATACACTACGTTCTCAATACCAGTAATGCTACTAAATCTTGATTATCTCAAAGTAACTATTAGTGGTTGAAAATACCTCGCGCCGACTTCGAATTTAGCAAATAAAGCAAATATGTAATTCGTGAATGTAACTTTTTTAAATACCAAAAAGCAAAAAAGTTGTTATAATAAAATTTTTTAGAAGTAGGAGATTACAAGCTATGTACTCGTATATTTAAAAAGTTTAATAAACCCTTCGAAGACAAGTTTCATTGATATTTTTTTTCAAATTCATATGCGGTTTTTGTTCGACGTTGCCAATAAACGTTCATAAGGATTTTCAGAGCGAAAATCGACACTGATGATGGCACAACGCCGAAACCGGTTTGTCTCAAAACCAAATTTGACAAGGGATGACGAAAAGTCGTTCCAATATACACCCTGTCGGAAAAACAACAAAACAAAATAAAAAAATTTGAGTTCTTCTTTTATATTTTCATTTCCCAAAAAATTTTAAAGTTTTCGATGTTCATTACACATTGCCGCCATACTGTCATCGTGCTTTTGCTATGCCAGTCAATAGAAAGTGAATGAACCTACAGCCTCAGAAAACTTTAATTCATATCGAAAATGCTGGTTAAGATATTCGTCTTTGTTGACATCAAGCGTTTTAGACATATTTTTTTGATGGTTTGTTAGTATGTAACATAAATAATTGTTCTAAATGTGGGTTTCACTTCATTTGAAATAACTCCAAAATGTAAGAAAAATGTGGTATTATAATTCTTAATGGGAAGATTTACCTCTGCTACCTTTGTACAGTAGCTCAACACCAACCATCGTTAGAATATACTAATTTACAACTAGAACTAAATGAATGCTGTTAAATTTGTCTGAATTAAATGCAAGTAGCAGCATACTAGAGTGGAGGCAGTTATAAATTGGAAATTCCTTGTATTTTTATTTGAACTAGAAAATTTTCATACATCTGTTAGAAATCTGACAGTAAGCACCCTGCCCTAATTCATTTTGCAACTCATTTCTTCCGCTACGAAACTATTTGACCTATAGCTAGCAGGGTATAGTGACTTCATAGTTCTTTTCAAACTATCAACATCAGCAGTGTTTATCCAGTGGCGTTCAATCACGCTAGTAAATACAGGGTGTTTTTTTTACAGGTTTGTTTTTCGAATAGAGATAAAACTAGCATTTTGTGGTCAAATCTGGCAACTCTAATGTCATTTATGTTCAGTTTGGTTTGCCATTTCATCATGAACAGGTTGACAAAAGAACAACGCTTGCAAATCGTGCAAATTTATTTCGAAAATAATGGTTCAGTTCGCGAAGTTTACCGTGAGCTCCGTCCATTTTATGGTCGACATAATCGTCCATCAGAGCAATTAATTCGGTTAACCATGGATCGTTTTCGCACTACGTTTACTCTATGTGATAATACGCATCCGCAGAGACGTCGAACAGTGCGCACCGAAGAAACAATTGCCGCTGTAGAGCAAAGTGTTGAAGAGGACCCGAATGAATCGATTCGCCACCGTGCACAGCAATTGGAGCTTTGTCCATCAACTTTATGGAAGATTTTGCGCAAAGATCTTGGCTTGCGACCTTACAAGATCCAGCTTGTGCAAGAATTAAAGCCGCGAGACCATGCAATGCGTCGTGATTTTGGTGTATGGGCCGAAAATGAGATTGATTTCGATGCTGATTTTCATCGCAAAATTTTGTTCAGTGATGAGGCTCATTTTTGGTTGAATGGCTACGTCAACAAGCAAAATTGCCGCATTTGGAGTGAAGAGAATCCACATGAGACCCTTGAAACGCCATTACATCCACAAAAACTGACTGTTTGGTGTGCTCTATGGGCTGGTGGAGTCATTGGGCCATACTTCTTCCGCAATAATGCTGGAGAGGCAGCTACCGTTAATGGAGACCGGTATAGAGCCATGATAACCGACTATTTTGTTCCCGAATTGGATGGCATGAATGTGGATGAGTTGTGGTTCCAACAAGACGGCGCTACATGCCACACAGCTCACGTCACAATCGATTTATTGAAGGAAACATTCGATGAGCGCATAATTTCGCGGAATGGACCTGTCAATTGGCCACCAAGGTCGTGTGATTTGACACCATTGGATTATTTTCTTTGGGGATATGTGAAGTCGCTCGTCTACACCAACAAACCAGAAACGTTAGGGGAATTGGAAGCCAACATTCGTGGCGTTATTGCCGACATACGGCCCCATATGCTCGAAAAAGTGGTTGAAAATTGGACCTGTAGAATTGGCTTTATTCAAGCCAGCCGCGGCGGCCACATGCCCGAAATCATATTTAAACATTAATGGCATAAAATTATCCTTCCAATAAAGCCAAATTGATGGACCTTAAAACGACTTTCTTGTGTTTTATTTCAATTCGAAGTTCTATACCCCTAAAAAAGGGTGAGCGACTGTCTGGAATCGCTTGCGGTTGCGTCCAACTACTTCAAAATAAAAATCATTTGGGTGCCTGGCCACTGTGACATTCCCGGCAATTGCCATGCGGATCTCTTGGCCAGAGCTGGCACGCGTGACACAGATGTGGCTGACTCCAGTACACTGGGTATTCCCCTTACCACCTGTAGTTTGCTTCTGGGCAGGTGGGCCTCGGAACAGTTAAGCAAACGCTGGGCGGACACCACCTCATGTCAGGTGTCGAAGTCCTTCTGGCCAGTAGTTGACTCCGGGCGGTCAGTGGAATTACTCAGGTTCCCCAAGTTACATCTTTCCATGGTGATAGGGGTGTTGACAGGGCACTGTCCGATGGGGGTCCATGCGGTGCGGTTAAATATTCTTGAAGACCCGAGCTGCGTAAGCTGCATGGAGGACGACGAGGTGGAATCATCAAGTCATTTCATGCTCAGTTGTCCAGCGTTTGCTAGGACTAGGCGCAGGTATCTCGGTTCGGATGTTCTTAGGTCTCCGGAAGACGTGTCGAAAATCGATGTGTCCCAAATCAGGAGTTTTATTGTCGCTACGCAGCGATTTGCCAAGTGATCCTAAGTTAGTGTCACCGTTCAGAATGTGGTATCACAACGGACCTTCAAAGTGTCCAAGTGAGCGGCCCACCTAGTGGGCTGCTACCACCTAACCTAACCTAACCTAACCTAACCCCTAAAAAAACACCCTTTACAACAAAGTTATCTATAATTTTACTATGTAGCGGTTACTTCCCTTGTGCTATTTACCTTTACCAGAGTCTTTATGGCTTGCTGGTTATGTGTTGGGTTAGCTCACATCAAATATTGTGGTATGAACTGAAGAGTGGATTTTGTTATTAGTAACGAGCGGACCCGGCAGACGTTGTTCTGCCTAAAATTTGACTTGCCTACATTTAATAAATTGTATTCTTTTCCCTCCCCACTTGGCTCTTCTTCTCCATTTATCGGTGTATCTTCCTTTTTTCTTTGGTTCTGCTTTTCCCCCAACCCCATATATCGTTACTCTTCTTTGTACTCTTCATTTTTCTCTAACACCACCTATATTTCAAATTTCCCAATAATATACTGTGAAAATTTCATAAAAATCGGTTGAGTACTTTGGACGCCTATAAAGGACACACAGCGACAACTTTTACTAATAAGATAGGAGGAAGATTCGCTAATATCGAGCTCTACAAGCAGCTTAGTTTGAAATTGGAAAGGAACTAAATCTTCTTAATGTAAAATTCCAAATATCTGGATCAATCACCGGTATTTCAGAGATTAAGTTTCAAAAAAGCAATAGTATTGTGAAGTCAGATTAGAGCAAAATCCAGTTTCCGGCGCTCTATATCTGTGTGAGCTCCTACCATTAAACCTAATACTGGGAAAGAGCTTATTTCCTTTAATTCGCCCGGTGCGTAGAAAAAATCTTCTGTAGGTACATGAATTATGTCAAAAACTCTTCCTTCAATTCACTTTGTGGATTATGTTTTTGCGCTATGTAATGCCTTTCTAGCAGGCAATGGCTGATACGTCATACTCTTTGTGGAGAAATTTGCAACTGATTGTTTTGATTACTGGGTACTTGTAAATCCTAGCGTCAACATTGCCATCAAATCATATTAGTTCACAACGTCTTTCAATATGTCCCTGAACATGGCATTATTGAGGTTGCCATCGGCCATAAGAATGTGTGAATGTCAATTTAAATGATTGCCTACTTACATATTTATGTTGGATTTAAGATAACTTAATTGCATATTTATAATAAAACTAGTAAGGGTCATAGAAATTGGATGAAGATGAGTCTACGTTCATATACATAGCATAACTCTCAACAAACGCAAGGGTATAGTGGTAGTATATACTTAATTCACGCCCCGTGTGAGATAATATCAAAGGTAGTTAAGAAAGCGTTTTTCGAGAATCAATTCTTCCCTCGGCAGTTGTCGACAATAGTATTGAAAGGATTTATGCTAAGAAAATCTTTTCAACAAACATCCATCTAACTTAGCCCTAACAGGCGTCTAAAAATATTTATTATCTTTCGGGTTATAACTCGTGTTAGCATAATCAGAATATGTTGAGCTCGCACGTACAGGCTCATCAGAAGAAATTTGTAAACACCCGACTTTCAAGCAGATATAATATAAGCTGACACTCATTCGCATTTCGCTGGGTTAATCAAGTTAACATTGGTACGGTTTATTGATTTTACGTTTCTATTTTAGGAAATTTGTCAAAATTAAAAAAATATACATAGAAAAAAATACGGATTCTCAAAGGAACTGAATGATCCAAAAAAACATTAATTTTTTTAACAAAATAAAAAAAGTTTGATTCTTCGTTCTCGTGCCTATTTTCGTCATTCAATGGAAATGATATATATCATACATTGTACATCATTTAAAATCATTTTATTATAAATATGATTGCTAATAATATACCAAGTTTATAATATGTTCAAGCTTTTTCTTCCTCAATAGCTGTTTACTCTGCGAAAACGTGGTTTATTTTCTTAAAACAGAAAATCAATAAATAAGATTTAGCAACAGTCAATGAAGGTATTTTGACGGGCCAATCCACTATCAGAATCTGCTTTACTGGCCTCACAACCTCAAACCAATGAAGTTTTCTCTTTTTCTACCTGCTATTAAATTTTGACTGGGGAATTGATTTCAAAACTAATCTGTGCCTCCCCCTTTATTCAAATATTACTCTGAAAGCACTGTCATGCAGATAATTTTCGTTCCCAATTTTTTTGGGCGGAGTCTCATTTGCAAACAAATTTTTTGTTCTTCAATAGTTTGGCAGTTCAGGTCAAACGTAAAAAATTCGAACCAGCAACGATACACATCTAAAAATCAAATAATTTTTTTTTTTTTTGCCATTCTGAAAAATAATATCAATAGAATTTTGAAATAAAACAAGTCAAGGCGGCACAAAAGACTAAAATTTCGCCGAAGGCTTTATACCTTTCATAAAAACGCAAACTCTACAAAATTTGATGGTCTTACCCCGTTAATTTAAAGATACATAGCCCAAACCCCGTTTATCGGGAAAATGTGTTCTAAGGGGGCTATACGATTTATTGGTTCAATCTTGGTGATTTTCACTACACACATTACATATGTAATACGTACGTAACTCAAAATTTGCTTTGCTTGACTGAAATAATCCCGCTTGCATCGTTGATTGCAAACAGCCATTGCTGGAGGCAATTCATCATCAGTGTGTGCTCGTAGTGTATATGGCTTACAATTGAATAACATAAAAGGCGGCATACAGACGCTGAGTTTACAATTAAGTAAAAGGAAAGCAATTAGACCAGTAAGCACCAAAAGATATTAATCAAAATAACTTATTAAAATATTTGTCTTTTATGACAAATGAACCTCTGACTGCAAAAAGAATTTACGATGCCTTAGCTCTAAGTAAGCGGCGAAGATGAACTCGACATAGAATAAGATATTTATACTATTGTAATACGTAATATATTTGAAAACTTTTTTTTACTGACCTTCTTTTTTTTAAACAAAAAGAAATTGAAAAAATTAAGCGTAAATGTAGAAAAAAAATTTAACTCGCTTATTAAAGAGCGTTATTAACTTTCTAAGTAGCTCAACTTAAATAGTCGATTATGCGAAACTCCAACACATAATGTTTACTGGGATATAAAATAAACTGAGCAAAGCAATTCATTTTTAATATATTAACTTTTAAATCAGCTTGTGTATGCTAAATGAGTCCATGGGCCACTGACCACACCCTGTTTTATTGTGCTCTTCTGCTGCCGGAGAAAAAGAATACGTGCAGCAACAAAATGAAGAAAATAATTGGAATTACAAACTTTTTTTTCCCGCGACCAAATAGTCCTCTCAACCTAAATAGCGTAACACATTCCAGCCAATGCATACATACCCAGCGAGCAATTTGAAGTAAGAACGGGTCGAATACGAGTCTTTCTTTGAAGCAAGTAAGCGCAGGAGATTCCGATTGTAGTTTTATCGGTCAAAAAGTCACGCTTTTTTCGAATTTGCCTAACTTTTTGACAATAGCATCAAATTTCTATTCATGTACCTTTTTTTGAAAAACAGATAAGAATATTTATTATTTCAAACTCTCTAAAATGCTAACACTCAATTTGAAAATGAATAATTTTTTTTTAATTTGAGTGGTTTTGTCAGGTGTTTAGTGGGTAGTGTTATATTTAGCCTTGACGTCAACCATCAGCTACGAGGTGTGTTCAAAAAGTATCGCGAATTTTGAATTTTCGCTGGTTACATATATTCGAATTTCGAATTTTTTGTGGCGTTATGTTGGTACTCATGTCTCTCACTTATGCCGACAAGCTCGGCCATTTTGAATGTTCAGTTAATTGTTGACAGCTGCTTTGCTTCCACGTGTTTTGGATCGTCTTCGATTTTTACCTATTTTTTTACCAAAATTGCTCAATTGTGACCACAAACAGCATGTCAGCGACGACCCAAATTTGCTCCAGAGGGTCATAACTGGTGACCAATCGTGGGTTTATGGTTATGACGTGGAAACCAAAGCTCAATCATCTCAATGGAAGCTGCCGCACGAACCAATACCGAAAAAAGCGCGCCAAGTTCGGTCGAATGTGAAAGTTTTGCTGAGAGTTTTCTTCGATTGCAGGGGCGTGGTGCATCATGAGTTCTTGCCACAGGGAAGAACGGTCAATAAGGAATATTACCTGCAAGTTATGCGCAATTTGCGCGAAGCAATCCGCCAGAAACGCCCGGATTTGTGGAAGAACAAAAATTGGCTTTTGCACCACGATAACGCCCCTGCTCACGCATCGTTGCTTGTGCGCGACTTTTTGGCCAAAAACAACACACTAATGATGCCGCAGCCACCGTATTCCCCAGATCTGGCCCCCTGTGACATTTTCTTGTTCCCTAAACTGAAGAGGCCCATGAAAGGACGACTTTACGCTTCTCTTGACGAGAAAAAGAGGGCATCGAAGGAGGAGCTGAACAAGATACAAAAAAATGATTTTTTGAAGTGCTTCGAAGATTGGAAAAACCGTTGGCACAAGTGTATAATATCTCATGGGGATTACTTTGAAGGGGACAAAATAGATATTCATGAATAAATAAATAATTTTTGAAAAAACACAAAATTCGCGATACTTTTTGAACACACCTCGTATCTCACCACAGCGACGACTTTGTGGCACTCCGGCTGCCTTGTTTGAAATAATTAAAATGTTTGCTTTGTGCAGCGAAAGCAAATGAGTGTATGCATATGAAGAACTCAACAAAAAATTGTGTAGCATAAATGACAGACTGGCAGTAAAAGTGTATTAGTTTGAAACCAAAAACTAAATGTGTATAAGAAAAAATGTTCAGTAAAATTGTAGAGAACCAATTCGAAAACGATCTTGGGGTGTATGATTTTTACAACTCAAAACATCTTTGGCCATAAGCAATAACGGGTTAAGTAGAACTTATAAAAGTAAGAGAGTTCGTCTTATCCTCAAAAAAGAATTCATGATCCAACGAAATATTTTAACTTACCTTACAATACAAGTCCAAAAAAAGGTTTGGAACGGAGACTTTGGTTTAAACTATGGTTTATGAAATGGTACACAATTTGCGATTATTGTATGTCGACTTAAATTATTACTGGCTATGTTTGAGATATTAGTACTTCTGACTTTCTTGTCAGCTATTTCAATAAAGTTGATTTGGTTTGATTAAAATACTGGCACAGAGATTCCTAAAATGTATAAGGGCTTTAGTAATGGAATGCTGTAACTTTTATTAAAAAGAATTTCCCGTTAGCTAGCAATGATGTTGGCATTTTATCACAGATACTGTTTTAAAATTCTAAGCGTTTTTCGCATATAAGATCTTTCTCCACTTCAAAAAATGCCGGATTTTGACTTGGATTCCATGGATATTTCTCAACTTCAAATGACAGATATAGCGCTTAAGAACATTATCCCATTTAACACACTTTTTTGCCAAACAAGCAGATATATATACTATAATTTTGGTTTACTTCTTTTTTTTTTACTGAGAATTTCTTAGTTCATTCCATGATACAAAAATTAAATATGTTTTACTCAGTAAAATTTTGATCAAGTTGAATTTTTCGTAAACATTACAACCAGTAATACCATATTAAAAAAATTCGTTTTGGAAATTTTGAAAAAAAAATTGGAGATTTTTGTAATCTTTGAAGGTTAATTAATAGTTGTTTAAAGAGGGTGCTAAAAGAGCCGTCTCTGTCACTGCAAATTTTTTTATTCAGCTTACTTAAATGTCGCTATTTGACCCAAAAGCTTGAGCTAAACATACGAATCTGACACTTAGCCTTTCTTCTTTTAGCGAATAATATAGAAAATGTATTAGGTAACATCCTCCAGAAAACAAAAAACAAATTGCCGCCAGGTAGCATGATTTTCAACCAGACGTCGTAGTGTTAGTCAAATGGCTAATTATTGCTCATATGATGGAATCGTGATCTCATATCTGACAAAAAACATGTCTCCTGTAGATGCACTCTCAAAATGCGCGCCATTGGATTTCAAATGGAAATCAAACTTTGAAATCAAAATGTATTAACACATGTAAGGAAAAACCTGGAAATAAACTTGAGAATTAAAATTTTGAAATTGATCCATGCACATTTGGATAGCTTTCGCAAAGTCGAAGAGCTCTTCAAATTTCTCTTTAATATATTTTCCAAATGCTTCTTCTCTTGAGACAGTTTTACAGTTTGGAATGGGTCTCTGCGCCGTGGATAAATGTGAACGGAAAGTTGCTTTATAAAATAACTCTGAAGTGACAAACAGTTTTAAGGCTGCGCTTAGGACATATTTTTTCTGAAAAAAACTCATAAATCCGTAACAATTTTTATATTTTAAATACCACATAAATTAATCAACTTTTTACTGTTCCTCTTTTTTATAAATGGATTAATCAAGAACTGAGCATATAATAATCATATCCAACCCATATAGCTGCTGATAGCTGATGCAAAGTTCTTACTATAAACTATTAGTTGCTGGACATTGAATTTTTTGTTGGGTTTGTAATATGCTGCTAGTTTTACTAGAATTCACTTGTTTTACGTTTCAATGCTGCCCGCTATTTTTTGTTAGCTATGTACATGCATGCGTTTTAGCCTTTTGATGCTGGCTAACTAAAAATGTGAACTCGTGCCTAGCTAAATGGTTGCATGCATTTATCTGGGCCTCTTCATTTAACCATACGCACAGACATACAGATGTGCAGAGCCATACATGCATATTTACTTTTAAATTTGAAATCATAATGAACAGTGGTCGGGTAATTTTTGCAAAAACTCCTGCGTAATATATTTTGTAAAGCTTACCACTCGCTTTGCTCACTAATACGAATTCGCGTGGGACAAACTTAACTCTAACTTTTGTTAGTAAGCGAACCCATATAGACAAGCAGTGGCAGCTAACTAGGGAATTCCGTAAAGTAGGACCAATGATAATACAGATATACAGACGAACAACGCAAGTAACAATAACAATGAAAGCCCTCAGACGTAGGGCTGATGTTTGAACATGACTGTTGTTGTGGCGGTCATGTAGAAAATATTCTGTTGACTGTATTTGCTTAACATGTGGTCATCACCTTTTATAGACATGCAGGGGGTGTGCTACACGAATGCAGATACATATACAGGGTGGCGCAAAAGTAATCCTCCTATCAGAAAATGCTATAAATTTTGCGATTGGCCCCTAAAGTCAGTTCTGTTTTGACACTGTGTAGTAAACACATGCGAAATACACGTTAATAAACAATGTTACGCTACACTGCTCCAGAACGCGGAATATTGCTGACTATTTATTTGACCAATAATCGGTCGGGGCCAAACGGTTACTGTGAATGGTGAGCGCTACAGAGCAATGATCAACGAGTTCTTTTTGCCGCAACTTGATGAATTGGGATTGGAAAACATGTGGTTCCAACAAGACGGTGCAATAGCACACACTGCACGTGCCACCACCGATATGCTGAACATCGAAAGCTTACTTTTGCGCCACCTTGTACCTTCATTCGTGTATATTACGTTGTATTTGGCTTGGTACATTTACAACGTTTGACCTGTATCTGTTGTTCTGCCTACTACAGGTATAACATTACAAACGTTAGTCCAGCAGTATACCACTGCGTATACGTGATGCGGAAATTCATTCTGTCGTTCATGGCATTTAGTGAGGGCAGAGCAAACAAATGACCTAAAGTATTATACTCCACTTAGTCACATATTATTATCTATATGTAAATATTTTGCTCGCATACAAATGTATTTATCTCGTTTGAATTTACGAAATGTGGGTTTGTTGTTGTTCTGTTGCATCTGCTTTAGTTTTCAAACAACAAAGAGGTGGGATTGGAAATGTGGTTTGCTTGTCACATCAGAGACGAGTGATTATAATTTTATCAATAAACTGACGACTACAACAAAACAACTGATTCAACAGTTAACCTAAAATCACTAAAGACTATTTAATGAGTAGTGATAGCATCAACAAGGAATTTCAGAGAATATAATATTACGAATATGCCTCAAAGCAGCAATTTGTGCACTAAAGGTGGATTTATCTTTAAGTATAGTAAAATTGTAACAGGTCGATGTCTGTACATTGAAGATATTCAAGAAAAACTGATAGGAGAGGTCGTTATTGGACCAGCGGAACTCAAATCTACAATTTTTAGAATTTTTGTCTGGCTGTCTGTCTGTCTGTCGGTCTGTATGATTGTGCGCGTATCAAGCAAAAACTACTGAATAGAATTGCATGAAACTTTCACCATTCTATCACCTAACTTCTAACTTAAAATTTAGGACAACGTTCATTTGGATATCTCATCCAGTTCCCGAGTTATTGACCAAAATGTAGGGAAAATGTGACCAAAAATGTGGTTTTTTTACCATAACGCCCGCGTCACACGAAAACGACTGCATAGAAATGAATGAAACTTTCAATAATCATTCTCTAGACGTTTCTCCTAAAATTTAAGATATATTTCACCTCGATATTTTACCCGGGTCCCAATTTATTGACCTAAATGTGGACCCAGGGTGACTGTATGATTTGCGCTTTTAAGCCGGAATAAAGTTCGGCGGGTCAGCTAGTATAGAATAAAATGTGAATGTGGTTTGATTTCCAATAATATGCGGAGATGTTAACTCTTCACTTCACAGTGTTTTTGAATCTTGCTACAATGTATGCAAATACAATAAAAGGCAGTTTTAAAAAGAATTTTTGGCAAGCCTTGCTATGCACGATTTGTCAAAATCTTTCATTTTATAAGCGCGTTTGTTGTTTCGATGTTTTGCTGGTCAAAAAAGTTGCATTTTTAATTTTTGATGTTTAAACATTTTTGAGTTCGGTAGGGTGCCTCTGCCGCTGCTTGTAATTCCGCCTGTGTTTTGTTGATGCAAAGTTACGGCGCGTGACATCTGCCTGTGCCTTCTTATTGATGTTGGCTCTATGCATATGCGAATTGCTAGTGAGATTTGGGTTAGTATTCGTGTATAAAATCTTGTTTGACTGCTTTGCTGATATACTCGTATATATGAGCTCTGCTTATGTAGGTGTGTGTGTATTCAAGCGCTTTTATGTTTGTTACTATTCGGTAATCGTGCCTAAACACGATGAATGCTATCAATCGGCAAAAGTCGAAGGCAACTGCATTTATCATAAATATGCACAGTATTTACAAAAACCAAAATAAGTGACTTTCTTTTTTTTTTTTTTTATGGCGCGATATACAACAGGTATATCATCATAAACCTCCTAAGAGATTTTTGCGCCAAGCTTCTCTTCCAATTTGTGGTGTGCCGATTTGAATTTTCCCTACAAATTGGTGGGACCTACAGTTTTTTGCCGACTCCGAACGGCATCTACAAAGGAGACGAATTTTTGCTGAGAAGCCTGTCATGGCAGAAAACCACTCGGAGAGTTTGCCAAACCACTGCCGAGAGGCGACCCCGTTTTGAAAAACTTTTTTCAAATCACTTTTGATGTTACCTGTACCAGGGCTCGAACCATGGACCTTCGGTGTGGTAGGCCGGCAACACTACCTCCACACCACGGCGGCCGCCAAAATAAGTGACTATTTATATTAAATTTATATCAACTCAGAATACTCAAGACGGTTTTGTTTGTGTAATCTTTGCGGTTATACGCATGAAATAAAATGCCAAAAAAAAAAAAAAAAAAAAAAAAAAAAAAATTAAGTAATCCTATAAATAAAAATGAATGCGTGTCTGTGGGTCTTTATGACTGTGTGTCCTTTATGGGCGTCCAAAGTACAAGTTGCAAGTTCGGCAATTGACAAAACATTTAAAGCCCATTAATTGCACCCCACCTCTGTATTTTTTTTTTTTAAATCTCATTTGATTACAATTTGTATTATTAAAACTTGAAAACTAATAATCGCAGATACCAAGTCTTTGTTTAAGAACAAGTTTGCTTCTGCTTTTTGGCGAGAGAAATATAAAGGTAGTATTTTAAAATGTTTAATCATATTTTCGTTTTTAATTTCTGCATTTTTTATTTTTTAAGTCAGTAATCTGATTTCATTTGTATGCTTTTTCCTGCATCTCACATCAATTGCAAATACACCTCACTCTGTTCCCTTACTATTCTTTGTTGTATATACTATACACTAGGCAGAATAAGTTGATAAATATTATGATGAATAAATTATGTTACAAAAAAATATGCAAAAGTCGACGGAATTTTGATAAAGATTACATGTTTTTCTCAAAACTTTAAAATTTTTTGGAGTATGCAGTTCTGCAGCCTATTTAATTTTAGTATACTGTGGTGTTTATCTTAATTCCGTACCACATTTTTCTGATTTTTGGCAATGTTTTTTCTGCCGAGCTTTGTTCTTTTTTATAAAAAAATTCTTGTGAAAGTTAAAAAAATTTAACACTTAATTATATTTGATTTGGAATATATGTATTTCTTAATTTGCATTACACTTTCTTTTAATTTTTTCACTTCGTTTTTTTCTAGAAAAAAAAAATTGTTTATGGCGAATAAGTTTTCGTATATGAAATAGGCGATAAATTGCGTTGTACAAGTTTTGCAAAATTTACAATTTTTAAGTCCAATTACTCTCATGCAATATATGTATGTAAATATGTCATCTACAAGAATTTCCTAGATGAGTTATAACTACGAAGCATCACGTAGCGAATGATTTTCCTAGCCAGGCGTATTTTACGCATAGAAACCCGGGACAATAACAAAAACGGTTTAGTTAGTATCCATGCTGGAAAAATGGAACAATTAAATTTGACAACCAGCTGCCTCGAAGAAGCTGTGTCTTACTTTTAATTCTGATTCATTGAAAACTCATCCACAATCATAATCTCATTTAATTAAATGTCGCACGTTTGCAACTTTCCCTTTTAATACTTTCATGGAACTTGGCTATGGCCAGATCAACTTCCGATAGGCATTTACACATTGTAAACGTGAAACTCTCCCTGTACTTTTCACATTCTCCCATAAAAAATACTTTCACATACCTTCACGTACAGTTTTATTTTTGTTGTAACTGCTTGTAGTAATCGGCACGTAAATAACCATCTTCCTTGGGGAACAGTAATAAACGCGCTTTGTTTGCTCACCAACACCTTGGCACCTGCGAACAGAAGTTTTGCTTCAAAATTTTATCGACTATTTGGTCAACTTTTTGGCTACGTGATCGTTATGGTTATAGATATAAGTAACCAACTACATACAGACATACATACAGAGTAACGTGTTTTCAGACAATCACGTTCACAAGTTACCTGACTGTGTAAAGGAAGCAGGCACATCGTTCCTACGTACATGAGGTAAATGTTTTGTTGCAGCTGGGAAGAAGTTGGCTTAAGAAGAATAACTGTTGTAAGTTAGTACCTTGTGTTTTGACCTCAAAAGACCAACATTCAAAAGGCTTGTCATGACGAACCAATTACGTGACGCGTGCACGTTCACACTTACATACCTTCATACGTATATGTATGTGTATGGAATCACTGTTATACACGCCTCAGTGCACGCCCATAATTAGGAAATAACTTTATGCGGACGATAATGAGACCGAAACGGCAATCACAGTTAAAAGGTAAATGTTCCAAGGTCGTCGGGCGTGTGGAAAAGCAAATTACCTTCATTTACATTGATGGCTATTTTATATTTGGATATTTTTCGGTAATCACTCTTAATCGATCAGATATATTTTTGTTTGATGAAAAGCTCATTGGCGTAACCAATTCCACATGCAAACTGGTGCTTAGGGTTAGTTGTATATGGGACGTAGCAGCTATTTTGTATTTTTTTGGAATATATTGTCAACCATCAGTTTATCGTCGCTAATAATTTTAATGCGGATATGAATTCTTACTCAGATACGGCCAACAGCAGTTGTTTTGACTTCATGGGCATTTGTAAATACCGGAGCATATAATGTCAATGAGGGTACTTGTAATAACTTTTTGTTTCTTTCGATACTTGAAAATGAGCTAGACCGCTCTTTGGGTAAAGCAATAAGTTGGGAGGTGGAAATCTGTAATTTTATTCTTTTCATTAACTTTGTGTGTTTGTTGATTTTGTTTTTTTTCTTGCAAAGTGTTTAATTGTTATACCTGCTTGTTCACTTTGTTTCTTTCTTTGTAACCGTCTCCTTCGAGATAAGTTTTCACCCACTTTGTACTGACAGAACATATTTAAACCCTTGACTTTTTAGTTGTTGTCTAAGAATTTAAAAAAAAAATCTATGAAAAAAATAAGTTGGTTTTTCTTTAAATACAATCATTATTTAAAGATTTTCAATAACATACATAAGAGACTGCATAGTAATTATATTGATAATATAGAGTTCAACATTAAATTAAATCCTACAACTTTTTGGAGGTCTATAAAGTAAAAAAGGTTGTTCCAGTGTTCGCATTGAAATTTTTCTGGATGATAAATCTGCGTTCACTCAAAGTGCAACAAACAACTTATTTGCGAGGTTTTCGAATCAAATTTCGCTCATGGTGAAAGTAATTAATCGCATGATTTTTCTACGACTATTGAATCTACAATTCTTAATCTTAAGTCCTCCTCCCAAATTGACGTTGGTACGTTGTTAAGAAACTCCCCGCGCTTTATTGCTCCATTCAGATCTGTTTTCAATAATTCTTTATCATGCGGTACATTAATCAGCGATAGGAAGCTTATGCCCGTATGACACTACGCATTTTTCTTGTATTTTTTTATGTATTTTGTGCGAAAGAAGCGGTCTTATACAGTTTTCATATTGGTGCAAACGGGCGAGCTATGATAAAAAAACTAACGAAATACAACCAAAATACAACTTTTGTATTTCGTTAGCTTTTTTCGACAGTTTACTGTTTTTCGTTAGTTTTTTCTAACAAATATTTTTGTTTTGAAAATAATAAATATTTGTTTACAAAAAGAAATGGATTTGGAAATTTTAAATATTGCAACAAATTGCTTGCTAAATGCTTCTGTTTTACGAACAGATTTAAAAGAGAAGCGCAAAAAGAAGAAATATGGTTTGCACTATGAACTCTATTTAACAGGTGATGTACATACGCGTCTTGCCACTTAAGCTTCATTTTTAGTTCGAGCACAAAAAATATGAAAACGAAATCTTTTTGCTTAATTTTTTATTTGTTTATTTTTAAATTTGATCTTCGTTCAGCTTTCAACTAAACGTCGGCCCAATTGACATTACAGGCACTGTTTGTCCCCCTTCAACTACCGTGAAATTGTTTTGCAAATACAGCAAAAATACAAGAAAAACACGTAGTGTCATACGGGCATTACATCTGTTTCGCCCGTTTTTGAAACTTTCGAGCATGTTGTCAACGCAAATTAGAGTTTTGTTGTTAAATGCCTTATTTCGTCCTATCAGTCCAGTTTCGTCTCCGTTTCCAATCTGGCTATATTCAGTCAATATTGTAGTGAGTCCTTTTCGGCAGGATTCCAGGTGGATTGCATTTACACCGATTTCAGCAAAGCTTTTGATGGAGTTCCTCACAGGGCTTTTATAAAAAAATGAGCTAGCGTCAGACGCGTCAGTCCTGCATTTTGATGCTGTTGATCATGGATCAACGAATTATACTGTATCTTGTCAATAGCCATTGCTTTTCTGTAGATTCCGTACTTAAAGTTGTTTGTAACTTAATAAATTCCTATGTCAGGTTAAGATATTTCAATCTCTTTAGGTTTCCATTGTGAATTTTGTGTTCCCGTGTAAACGAACTCCAGCACACGTCCCTCGTGTTTTCTAATTTACATCTAGATTATGTCATCTACGTATCTGAACGATGCTTGTAGAGTTTTGTGAGATATTAATTATCAACTTTTGTCAAAACTATAGTGTGAAAATGTTAATTATGATTAAGCCTTCTTTAGTACCTTTTTGTATAAAGAAACTGCTTCTAATTTTCAAATCTAAAACTTCTTCCTCTTTTCTTGGTTACCTGCATGGTTAAACACCTTTTCGTTTAACATTTTTTTCTCGTTATTAAGTTATTTCGCATTTTGTGCTTCAATTAAATATATATTATTTAGCAGAAATAACAAGCGGAACCGCCACCTTCAAACCTTGCATGTTGTTGATAATTTTATCCAATGCTATGGGTCAACAGGACCTCTTTATCTATAGACAGGATTGCGTGACAATTTGCCATTTCCGTTAACATTTTCGTACAAATTTCTCAGCAAAGGGGCTCTGAATATTTAACAATGATGTTTTGTTTCGAATTTGCTTAGTAGCTTTTAGCGATTTTGTGCCACGAAAAGGTGCATGAATGGGCATTATGGTGAGCAATATATCTTTTTGTTTTCATAGTTATAAAAAAAGGTTTAAGAAATATTTGAAACACCCTTTCTTTAACATTTTAAAGATATTTGTGTACACCTAAGGCTTCTCACAAAAAATCTGTCTCCTTTGTAGATGCAGCACGGAGTTCCCAAAAAACTGTTTGTTGGAAAAAATTCAAATCGGCGCAGCACAAATGGGAAGAGAAGCTCTACGCAAAATCTCTTAGGAGGTTTGGGATGATATACTTGTTGTATATCGCGCCATACATTTATTTTTATTTAAGTGTGTGTTATCTCTCCACCTTTTTAAACTATATAAAGCCATACATACAGGCCCACATTAATTTATAGTAGGAGTACAGAATTATGAAGTAAGAAAATTACAAATTGCTTCTGCAAGGGCAGCCACCTTAATGCGGTTCAAGTAGCAGTTGAAAAGGCAAAGCTTTGGCAAAAGCGAACAAATTCTCACAATGCCCACTATGAACTCACTCAATAAAATAATGTAATTTAGTGTAGGATTTAGCGTAGATAAATGCTCTTAATCACACAAGTGATGTGTTCGCGTTTGCTTTTTTGTATGTGTGCGGTAACAAAGCAACGTGTTGACAGCACCAGCAGCGGTTATAATGACCATAATTAGATACAACCGCATACCTATACTTTTAGCGCTTTGTTACCAGCAATGGCACTCAGCAAATGGCTAACATTGCATTGCCATTAGCTGCATGACAGTAGCAAGGCGCCAGTTCGCAGAACTCTTATTACAAACATACATCTTGTCAGGCCATTTCCGTGAATTTGGTGTGCATGCAGTGCACACGTGTTGAATGTATTTTATAGGATCAACAATAATTTAGACCGGCTTGCTTCAAAGGTGACCCTGAAAACGAGAATAAATAGAATCAAATTTTTGTTATTTTGTCGTAATTTTTGAAGAGCCTGTAGCATGTTGTAAACCCGGAATTACCTAAAGCTTGAATTTGTTGATGCAGTTCATGCCCACAATGCACTTTTAAAAAAACTGTGTTGACATTAAGATTTTTTTTGTAGTTGAGGAGATAACAAAGGGGATTTCTGAACCCATTTTGAGAACATCACAAACCACAACTTACTTTATTCAAACCTTCCCAAAATTTACGATTCAGACGTTTTTTCTTATCAGCAAATCATCAACTTGAAATTATATATATTTAAAAACAATTTCTTTATCAGGATGTTTTAAACAATTTTTATTTATTCTTTTTTTTTTTTTGTATATTTGTACCACAATAAATTATTTTACCTAGTAGTGCTACACAGATAAGGTATATTAACTTTAGTCGCCTAACGGTGGTATGTAACGGCATAAACGGAGCGAGATAGATATTGACTTATATATATCAAGATGTTCAGGAGGAAAAAAAGGAAATTGATTAAGCCATGTCCGTCCGTCCGTCTGTTAGCATGATAACTTGAGTAAATTTTGAGATATCTTTATGAAATTTGGTATACAGGTTCGTTAGCACTCATCTCCGAGCGCTATTTAAGATGGGCGAAATCGGATGATTTATGTATAGAATATTTTCGAAAATACAAAAAAATTGATTATTCAGTGCATAAAACACTTATAAAGAAATGGACACTTACTGGGTGGTGCATGTTGCAGCGGGTGTGCGTGTGTTAGGATTGTATGCCGCAGAAAAAGGTTATTCGGTTCCTTGATAATGGTGGATATATCTCTTCCAAATACCAGTTAGATCAATCTTGCTTTCTTTTGCAATTGCATTCAAAATGTCCTTTTTGGCACAATAATTCAACAGAATAGATGGTGTATTTGCGACCTTTTTCCTGTGTGCCCAGGTATCCACGTTAGTTTTATTTTCTTTGGCGCAAATATTTATATGTGGCAATAGTTTCAATTTGATCGTTTAAAATTTTTTGTTATCGAAAAATTAATATATTTTGTCTCATTTAGATAAATTATGTATATTGCAAAATACTATTATGGTCTTATCCAAGGCGAAGAATCATCGAATTCTTCATAGTTATATGGAGGCATAGCATATCAAGTTTCATCAGCAATGTGCAACGCTTGCTTTGCTTGTGTGTCGCTTTTTTTGGTATGCCAGAACCCGACTTTCATCACTTCGAAGTTTTTACATTTTTTCGACTTGCGTCCTAGATTTTCGACCATATACAGGGTGGCGCAAAAGTAATCCTCCTATCAGAAAATGCTATAAATTTTGCGATTGGCCCCTAAAGTCAGTTCCGTTCTGACATTTGTGTAGTAAACACATGCGAAATACACGTTAATAAACACTGTGAATGGTGAGCGCTACAGAGCAATGATCAACGAGTTCTTTTTGCCGCAACTTGATGAATTGGGATTGGAAAACATGTGGTTCCAACAAGACGGTGCAACAGCACACACTGCACGTGCCACAACCGATATGCTGAACATCGAAAGCTTACTTTTGCGCCACCTTGTATATGCATCTAGTCTTCACTTCGTATTTGTTGATGCTATTGCTATCTCCCTTGTTCCTGCATACATGTGCCTAGATAGCCATCGCTATCTCTTCTGTTAGTGGCGGGAGTGCTATTGCTTTAGTGATGGTACCTGAAATAAAAAGTATTACCGAAATTGAGTTTCACATATAAAAATTAGTGTCGAAAACTCAATGTATTTTTCTGAGAAAGAAGGTTGCAGCACCATTTCCGATATAGAAAAACATATATCACATTTTTTGGTTTATAAAAATGGCTATGATATGAAATTTATACTACATAGAATACCTTTGAACAAATATTTACTTCTGAGCACTTTCTAAAAATTCTCAATTTTCTACGAAGCCAAGCATAATTTCTTTGTTATAAATCTTACTTGAAAGGCCGAGTACAACTACACATATTCGTAACAAATAATCCATAGTACATAATACCTTAGCACGCATTCACTTTATATAAAAGTTCTTTTGACAGTTAAAAGATGAGATAAAAAGGGTTTTCATTTGATTGCAACCATTACTCAAATTTGCAACAATAACAAAAATATTCCAATTGAGTTACTTGTGCTTTCTGCAATATAAAATTGCAAATATTTCTTTCACCAGGATATCGAAAATATGCAAAAATAGCTGATTATTGCCAGCATGATGAGACATACGAATTGATAAAAGTTATGTGAAAGAGAAAATTAATGCAAATGCGAACTCTCTATTGTATTCTTCCAGAAATATTGTAAAATACTCGCAGCATAAATTTGTAGAACATACAGACACGCGAATGCAAATAAAATACTTTGAAATATTTATCAAGTCTTTTTATATGATAATTGATTGTCAGGTGCCCTTTAGGAATGGTAAGCATTGTGGCATATAACTACATATAGACGGCTAAGTGGAAGATCACGCTATTTTAAAAATGCACTATTCCAGTATTTGTTTGAAGTATTACATATCTGAAGGATTGTTCAATACATTTTAACTGAAATGGTGCTTGAATCAAATTCTGAGATATGGTGTGCCTTAAACCAGTTCTGCGACAAGGCCATTTCAGCAGTTTATATACTGCATTCGTTCCTAAGACGACTAAAAACATGCTTAGACAGCTGACTTCTACTTCAGCATAGGACTAATTTGGTAGAAAACCTTTTTCTTCTTTTAAAGAAACTTTCCGGCAACATTTTATTAACTACAAAGTTACGTAGCTCCAACGTTTCTGCGTTAACGATGCATCAAAAACGGTTGCGAATACTTCAAAGTCACACCTTAGGTGCAGTTTCCCCCGTGCATGTTGGTTATTGCTTCGATACTCTTTTACTCTTACTTCATGTTTATGCTTTTCGTCCATAGCCTTCATAATTTAAGTCGCAAAAAATACTTTCTGCCCCAGTGTGCAAATGTACTAAAGTATAATACTGGAATATATTTGAATAAGAATTTCGAAAATGTTGAATTCTCACATAAAAGGGAAAGATCGAGTAGGCAGTTAGATGCTCGGAGTAAACAACAAAGACAACAAGCCAAGGGGATACTCAACAAAGCGAAGGTATTACAAAAAATTATAATTTTTATAGATAAAAGTAGAATCAACAACAAAATCTGACTAACTTATATTAAGCAGAAGAGTACAAGAAGAATGTGAAAGGAAAATGCTTCGAAATGGAATTTTAATGGATTTTCACTTGGTATTCGAATGCGCGAGCACATTAGAAGTATTGCTACGCAGTATTCCTGCCTCTACATTCAATGCGAATACACAGAAAAACGCATACAGCGTGTTTCATAACTATGTCGCATGCAGAGCTGATATGTTTTAAATATTTAAATAAATGATTTGAGTTTTAATATTTTTATTTTATATTATTTTATTTTATTTTATTTTATATTATTTCATTTTATTTTATTTTATTTTATTTTATTTTATTTAATTTTTTTCTTTTTTTATTTTATTTTATTTTTTTCTTTTTTTATTTTATTGTAGTTTGTTCTATTTTCTGGGTGTGCTGCAAATATGAAACGCATTATGCGCCCTTTTAAATAAATACATATACGCTTCGCTCAATTCCATTTCATTGCCAAGTGTTTTTTTTTTCATTTTTTGTTTTTTTTTTCTCTTCAACATTTTTTCACAAAGTTCCAGTTGTAGAACAGGAAATAAGCAAAATGACTAAGTGACTGACGAACTGACGCTTCTGAAACTATGTTCGGATGACTTGTTGCCTTTTTGCTTTGTAAATTCTTTCGTTACTGATGCCGTTACAAACGCTGCTGCTGCCATTGCTTTTGCGTATATTTTTATGCAAGCATCAAAAAGGAAAATAAATTGCATACTTTGAAAAGTTATAGGCGAATATGCAAATATGTAATATCCATGTACGAGGGTGTGTATTGCCGACATTATACCTTAAGGTGCGTGTGTGTTGGCTCTTTATAGAAAACTTTTTCATGCATAAATGTATATTCCAAGTACCAATAAATATAATTACGTAGCCAACAATGCGATTTGCATGCCCGTTGTCACACATATATGTATGTGTGTTTCTTAAAAAACATTTATGAGTGTATATTTCCGTGCCAAATGCTCATATTTCGTTATCAAAGGATATAAGTCAAAATGACTTGCGTCATTGTTTAAGACGCAGTCCTAGGAGGTTGTGAACTGGGAACTCGGAACTAGTAATATTAGATGGTAGCGGGAGATGTGGGTTTTGAACATTAGAGCT
The DNA here is from genome assembly GCA_949987695.1 of Merzomyia westermanni. Lineage (NCBI taxonomy): Eukaryota > Metazoa > Arthropoda > Insecta > Diptera > Tephritidae > Merzomyia > Merzomyia westermanni. Next base: position 207,234,761 of record OX465288.1, read on the forward strand.
TATTAAGAAATTCTAGATAATGTGGATTATTTACATATAAAATTCGAACCCAAATCGTCGTAAGAGCAACAACACCATAGCCGCTGGGCCTATTTCTCTAATTGCAGTTTTTAAACTAGATTTTGGTACCACGAGGCAGATATATGGCGCTTCCTTTTCGACAGATTTTCTAAACCAGTAGCGCCTGAGAGAAAATTTGGTTCATGTTCAAAAAAAAAACTGTTAGTATCTTATAATATCTGAATATGGGCGCCACTGGAACAAGAGTCGTGTTAAGTAACAGGATTTTAAAAACTTTCGAAAAGTGAGAGTTGTGTGTGTACTATTTCGTGGATTAAGGTTTGTATAATAGTAGTGGGGAACGGCGTTTCGCCCCTTACTGTGATGAAGCTGTGTTCGCTTTATCTCTAAGTTTACCTATCCGATATACCAGAAACGTGCAGCGAACGGAAAAGGAAAAGAAGAAAAGAAAAAATTCAGTTTTTCCTCTAATCAAAAAAAACAATAATTAACTAAGAATTATTGTCAACTGGTCTTGAGCTCCTTAAACTTACAAAAATATGTAAAAAATTAACAGACCATAAAACCAACAACAACAAAAAGAAAAAGAAGAAGAAAAAGAAAAAGAAAAACGGCTCCTTTCACCGGAGGTTGAAAAAGGAGAAGAAAATAAAGCTAAAACGAGGTGAACTTTTCCGAATTCGACCAACAGTTGGGATCTTATCTAACAAGCACAAATGAGTAAGCGGAGCTGCGACCAATATTGTGAATTTAAAGTGTTGAGGCACCAATGGTGGGAACGTAATAGGAACATATCTATTATGCGCTTGCACCAAGATGCAAAAAAAGTTGTTGGTAACCGCAACGTTCCATTGAGGTTATGGTTACATAGCAATGATGTAGCAGCGCATTTCAGGGAACTTACGGATCAACCTCTCTTTTAAACTTTGTGCTTTGTTTTCAACTAAGCGGTGGAAATTACGTCATCGTTCCACGCTAAAGCTCCACTTCTCCATTAGCATTACTTCGGTGTTCTTTTTGTACCTCCTTTGTGGTGTCCCTAAAAGTTTTCGTTGGAAATTGAAAATAAAATGAAGCAAACATTCACCAACTTAAGATGAATTTCATCAAAAACGACACTAACTAAAATTAGTCAAAACAAATTTGGTAAATGTTGACATATAATATCGTTAAACTTTTGCCAAGTAAACAAATACCAATTAAATCTTGTCAACGCATTTGCCTTGCGTTAACTAAGCGCAGCCAAGAAAGCAATTTTTATAAACAAATTTTTTTTTCTGTTAAATTGTATTTTTAATTGTCATAAAAAAATTATTTGATAAAACCTGCTGAAACACTTATGCTCAATGAGTGCACCACGGCTTATCTAAATTGCTCGAGTTAGCCACTTAATGCGCTGCTTCAACTTTTAATTGCAATTTCACATTTTTTTCTTAATCTCTCATTCTTTCAGAGAATTCACATCTAAGTTTTATTGTTTTTGCCTTTTTCCACTAATTTCAATGCCAACATGTGAACCTGCAAAACTAAGCAGGATGTAAAAATGTTTATTTGTGCGAATGTGAAAATCATAACACCAACCACCTACATTTTCATTACACACACACATACGAGGTGTGTTCAAAAAGTATCGCTAATTTTGTGTTTTTTCAAAAATTATTTATTTATTCATGAATATCTATTTTTTCCCCTTCAAAGTAATCCCCATGAGATATTATACAATTGTGCCAACGGTTTTTCCAATCTTCGAAGCACTTCAAAAAATCATTTTTTTGTATCTTGTTCAGCTCCTCCTTCGATGCCGTCTTTATCTCGTCAAGAGAAGCGTAACGTCGTCCTTTCATGGGCCTCTTCAGTTTAGGGAACAAGAAAAAGTCACAGGGGGCCAGATCTGGGGAATACGGTGGCTGCGGCATCATTAGTGTGTTGTTTTTGGTCAAAAAGTTGCGCACAAGCAACGATGCGTGAGCAGGGGCGTTATCGTGGTGCAAAAGCCAATTTTTGTTCTTCCACAAATCCGGGCGTTTCTGGCGGATTGCTTCGCGCAAATTGCGCATAACTTGCAGGTAATATTCCTTATTGACCGTTCTTCCCTGTGGCAAGAACTCATGATGCACCACGCCCCTGCAATCGAAGAAAACTGTCAGCAAAACTTTCACATTCGACCGAACTTGGCGCGCTTTTTTCGGTCTTGGTTCGTGCGGCAGCTTCCATTGAGATGATTGAGCTTTGGTTTCCACGTCATAACCATAAACGCACGATTCGTCACCAGTTATGACCCTCTGGAGCAAATTTGGGTCGTCGCGAACAAAGTTTAACATCTCATTAGCAATGTTCATGCGATGCTGTTTTTGGTCACAATTGAGCAATTTTGGTACGAAAATCGAAGACGATCCAAAACACGTGCAAGCAAAGCAGCTGTCAACAATTAACTGAACATTCAAAATGGCCGAGCTTGTCGGCATAAGTGAGAGACACGAGTACCAACATAACGACACAAAAAATTCAAAATTCGCGATACTTTTTGAACACACCTCGTATATATAGAAACATAAATTCCTGCATAAATAAAGCGCTCGATTTAATTGGTTATTTGTAAATTTCTTTGTTGCTTTCATTTGAATTTTAAATGTCTTAACCCTAATGAGTTTGCTCAACAACTTTGCTCGTAGTAGGGATAGTGTAACTTTGTGTTTGGCTAGGTTTGCCTTTGGGTGCATAACCACTCTGGCAGGACATAACCGATGGGTAAAAATGTGGATAAACCGTGAGTGGCGGAAAACCAAAAAGTGAATAAAAAAGTTGGTAGTTTTGTTCGCATAGGTTAAATTCTCACCATGTTGAAATTGCTGCAGTCTGAGGTATTGCATACTTTTAGGCACTTGTTGTTCTCCATACAATTTTAACAAACATGTGTTGGTGTTGGTATTCAGGCGCACAAAGTTGTATTGGAACTAGGATTCAAGTATTCATCTAAACAGAGGTGGGTAGATTTCCTTGGTATTGATAACTATGGAATATGTATAGAAAACAAAATACGCCTAAAAGTATTCAGTCTCTCAGACCTCACACGTACACGGAGAATCAATCTTAACACGGTTAAAAAGTTAACCACCTCAAACTAAATTCCTCACCTTTTAACTACTATTTTGGGTAGCGTTACTCACTTTTTATCTAGGGTTTTACCCATTTGTAGTTGGCAGTATAGAAAAAGGAATCTTCCTCACACATATAAATACATAAAGCAAAGTGCACACCTACACAATAACTGCACCCACAAATTCATAATTCATATTTCTTCTGTCGACAAATTTCCTTTGTTTTTTATTCGCGTTTCAAACTTTTATTTTAGCCGTTCCGCATTTTATGACCACTTTTTATTATGTGCTTCGCGTCGGTTCCATTTAATTGAATTAAATGGAAACTAAAAATGTTGGCAACATGGCGCCACCAATATACAATAAAATTTCACAATTCGCAATTTAATAGCTACTTCACAAATTGCATTTGATTTTTCAGACATTTTATTTCACTTTATTATTTTGCCTGGATGGACTTCATATACGTCGGTGGGTAGCCGTCTTTATTACTTCGCATTACTTTACCAGGAACCATTATAGGTAACGACAAAGTTCAACTAGCGTCGGGTCGACGGCACACAGGGAATAGTACTGTCGCATATCCTGTGAAGCGTACTGGATGGTAGTCCAGAGCAGCCCAAAGTATTCTGAGCATATCACTAACTAAAATTCCATGGCCGGCCTGTGTATGCATCACAAAATCAGTCAAGCAGCAGTAAAGGCCATTTGTTCTTGTAGGATAATACCCTCACTAGTTCTTGAGTGCGTGAATCGTCTCAAAAGCTTAGCTTTATGCAACAAGGTCCAACTAGCTTTGATTCCGCGGCATGCATTGTTAAAGGGCAACGAGTAAGCTGATAAACCGGAGAGAAAAGCTGCAGCTTAAAAGCCCCTTACGATTGAAACAATTAGTTAGCAGGTTCACAAACCATTAAGGAAGAGCTCAGATGAGAAGAGAAAAATATGAGAGAAACACTGGCGTCATTCAAATACTACTAGTGAAACAGTCGTCCTATCCGATATTGCCAGGACCGAACGGTCTTACCATGCCGCTGGACGCTTACGATAAGTGACTAAGTGAAGTGTTCCACTTTCACTTTTACGCCTGTGGCACACACCATGAGCATTTCTAATTGGGACAAGAGCTAATATATCGTACTTTTGGGTGTGTTATGACCGATTGTAATAGTAATGTAGGCTGGGCTTGTAACTGTTACGTTACTGCCACAAAATTTTTAACTTTAACCAACAAATAACTTTATTTGAGAAATTCGCAGTTGTCGTCTGGTAATTTCGAGCTAATGGTTACTTTGAAATTATTTAGATTTTAAGTAGCATTACTGGTATTGGAAACGTCGTGGTTACTAGTAAGCCAACTTTAAAGTTTTCAAAACTTGAAAGTGATATGTAAAAATAGCAGAGTCTACCTAATTCCTACTTTAAAGTTAACTTTTAAAGTAAATCTAATAAAAGTTATTCCCCATTTTGGTTCCATTCACGAAAAATGTATGTTCCTATTACGCAACCGTGACTAGTGGAGCAACATTTCAAAGTCACAACAAAGGTCGAAGCTCCGTGTCAGCGACTATTTGTGCTAGTTGGGATATACCGTAAAATACATACATATCCATATATTTGTAGTGAACTTATCTGTTCAATATCTCAGTGGGAAAAGGTAATGTTTAGGAATGCTTAAAGTAATGCACATCCTCTATAGACTATACATGAAAACATGCATAGGAAAAGTCATGTGTAGCTAGCAACAAAATGAAGCGACAAAGTATACATTACATCTTATATTACTTATAAATCGATGCATTACATGCCACATATTACATCTAGCATAACTTGCTATAAGAGAAACGATGCATTACCTGCAAAACATTATGTGCAAATTACAAGCTAAGGAATGACGCCCCCTAGTCCTAGGTGTTAGCGAGACCGTGCCTTTGAACTATGCTGGCAGCCAGGAGACCACAGCACAGCACAGCACAGCCTATATTTTAAAGGCACATCTAATCCCGGGCAACTTTGAATAGTAACATCGACTTTACCATTTCACTCTGCTGCGGCCGATGAGCTTTTCCTCACTTATCTATGTCGAGCAGCAAATAAATATAAAGCAACTAGAAGACAAACAGAAGCAGGCGGTTTCTGTTTCTATTTCATACTAGTAAACCCGTCTCTGATTCGCTGCGTCTCAGAACTTATAATAGACTGATTCCAATTTTAAACATTACATCTCCCACACTTACCAGATAAGGTATGGAACTGAATTACATCGCTTATTGAAGCACTTATTATCGCCTTTCGTTTGATACCTAAGTTGTACCAAACACATTTTGGATCACCTTGGTCCACATATTGGTAGATATCTCCGAAACTAGTCAAGATATCGGAACATATGATATCTTAAATTTTAAGGTAAACATCAAGTAATACAATGGTAAGTCCATTAAGCAATGTTTGAGTGATCAAACATACAGACAGACAGGCAAAAATTCTAAGAAAGGGTTCATTTGGCTTCTACTGGCTCGATAATGATCTCTCCTAATGATTTTTCTTATATATTTGCAATGTACAGACATCGATCTATTACAATTTTATTATGTGTAGAGATTTTATTTGAATTAAATTTTTTTACAATAAAGCTCAAATTTTTTTCTCGAAGGCTCCTTTTTCCAACAAAAGATAAAACACAGTGAAAAAAGAAATTAAAAATGTTGGACTACAATTAAAAATAGAGCGACACATTACTCCTTCGATTGCTTTTGGATAGATCTTTTCTTACAACAATTTTCGTATACCTTTTCATGCATTAAAAAGGTGATGCATTCCCCATTTTCCCACTGGGATATTTTCGTAAAATCAATTTTCATTACAATTACAGAAATTACAAATCATATATGTTTTACAAAAATTTAATTTCATTATAAATTCAAAGTAAGAATAGTTTACAGTTGAACATTGAATATTGTATATTCGGAATTGAAATTATAAATGGAATAAAATGGTAATTGACGTTAACTTATTTTTCTATTTATCTTGTCTGCTGTCGTAACTTGGCAGTCCGGTTATTCTCCTGGGTTATCTGACCATCTATTCGATGGGAGACAGTCCTATCGTGACGAAAATACATATGTCATATTTTCGGCTATATATGTATCGACGTAAATATTGTATCCTTGTATTTAAGTTCCGCCCAACTATATACAGTGCAATTCACAGCAAGAGGACTCTCAAAATATTGCTTTTAAAATATGTGAACATAGTTTTTAATGCAGATCTGTACGGCTCTTAAATGATCGAAATCTGAAAAAAATAGTTTAATAAAACAATACTATACAAATAACTAAAGCACGCAAATTCCGAGCGTGCTATAGCTAGGAAACTCACTATATGTATGAACATTTGTTCTTAATACTTAGCCCCAATAGAAAAAGCTAAATATACGAGTAATTAAAAAAGGTAACAAAGAGAAAAAAGCATGTGGGTGTGTACGAGACGTCCAAGTCAACTCAAATTACGGCAAACGGAAATCTAGTCGACAACCACACATCTGAAACGTATCCTAGGCCCCAACGAAGGTACAACTAATAAGTAAAGCTAAGACAAAACAGCTTCAACGAGCCCGTGCATGTGAATATGTATAAATGGAATGTGCTTGGGAGCGGCCACAAGTATGAAAAAAAGCTCAACAAGTAATAAAAGTACAAAAACACACAATTTGAACACTGAAGGAAAGAGAAATTGTGCTGGCCATGTAGTGGAAGTAAGAAAATAACCGCGTGAATGTGTTAAACGTTAATGTTACAAATACGCCCCATAGGTCGACCCGTGCAGACATGGCGTGTAAACGTTCTCAGCACCGGGTCAGTCAAGTAGAAGATGAAAACATACAAGAAGAGCTGTGAAACACAAAGCAGGGAACACAAAAAATAAAATCTTGTGGAAGTCGAAAGGAAAGGTTGCAATCATGCAATGGAGTGTGGCAGGAACTGAGTGTGTGTTCGGAATGAAAACGAAAAAACAATTTTGGCTACGGAAGGCACTGTGCATGTAACGATAAGCGAAAAGCAAGTGACTGATTATTTAAATATGAATAAGTTATATTTAAAAAGGAGAAGAAGAAAGCGTGCTTTTGTGCTTTGCATTATAAATGCGCTCAAAGCCGTTGTATTCAGTCCACATTTGATTGGTTAATTATTCATTTATCGCTTACGAGGATACGAGTATATCCTCAGCAGCTTTCTACCAAATCTTACAATGCAATATTATTACCGACCATGTGTATTTGGTAAAATATTAAGATTTGCTTCTAGGAGGTACGCAAGGTAAATTTCGGCAGCTCACAGGCTCATAATTTTGTAAATATTTAGTTCAACAAATAAGAAGATTTTACACTAACCAGCTGTCCACTAAGATTTAACCTCAACGTGATCGTGTACCAATCTCAAAGCACTAAATGCAACTTATATTTCCTATTTTTGCATTTTTAAGTTTAAATGTTACCGAACTCTGTGTTTTTTTACAAGTCTCCTCGAAGTGCATGGTTTGAAGAGACTAATGGTCATTAACAACGCCAGCTGTATCATCGTAATCATCATCAATTTCCGCCTACTTGGTTTCGGACATTTTGTATCAAAGCCCAAAGATCCTCACTTTTTAGCCATAACAGGTGGAAACAGTAAAGGCGTCCAAGTCATGGTCTATCTTTTTTTCCAACTTAGTTGCCAAACTTCCTCTGCTACTGAAATTAGGCTCATAGAGCTAATTCTTAAACTTTTTTATGAAGATTCAACCAGCCTTGGAAAATTAATGTTGTAGAGCGGATAACCGGCTCCTGGTCCTTTTTGTTAAACTGGAATTGAGAATATTGAACAAAAGCTTAAATTGGAAATTAAGAGTATTTGCTGATGTTTAATAAGAGTACTTTCTGGTAAGTAAGGCACAGATATGAATCTAAAAACTTATGTAAAGCTATATAGAGTCAATAAAAGCCTCCAATGTGACTCCAAAAAATTACCAAAACTATAAAAATCAACAAAATATTATCAGAAAAGCATCATAAAACAAACTTCGATGTGAGTACAAAAAGACTCCGAAATTCATTTAAAACAAGTAAGGAAAGGGCTGTCTTCGACTGTGCCGAAGACTTTGTACCTTTCATGAATACGCATCACGGTTTTAAGTGTCCGATCCTTACTCACAATTAGTAAAAAATCTGCAAAACTGATCATTTAAAGATACATAGCCCAAACCCCATTTATCGGAACAATCGAGTGCATGGGAGCTATATGTTATGTTGGTCCGATCTGGGGGATGTTCACTACACTCATTACATTTATAATATGTTAAAAAAGGAACCTCGCTTGGCAGTCTTAGGAGTGTTAATTTCAAAATTGGTGGTACTGCGGCGTTTTATGGCAGCGTTGTCGATCCCAATGTCTGGCCTTCCAACATTAATGTTCGGCCATTCCTGTTTTTTCATGACGGACCAAGTCAGCGAACAATAGCATGATAAATGCGCCATCTGGTTTTAAAATATTTTATCAGAATATCTCAGGAATGCGCACAAAAGCGAGTGTGTTTTATGCTGCAACCTCTCAATGTGACTACGACATTATTGTTTTAGTGGAAACGTGGCTCAATGCTGAATTTTTTAGTGAAGAATTTTTCGACCGAAATCTTTATTCGGTGTTTCGTAAAGACAGTTATAGCCTAGCTACTGATACTACTCGTGGTGGCGGGGTATTTATTACTGTAAGGCATAATTTGCACTCTGCCATGGTGCCGCTAAAAAACTTGGATGTGGTGCTTGATCAATTATGTGTATCAATTACTGGTCAGAATACCGTGCTCTATATATGTGTGTCGTATATTCCTCCAAATAGCCCGGAAAAAATTTACTTTGAACATGTTGACAATACTTTAAATTTGGATGTTGCGGGTAGAAATGCTGAGTTATGTTTACTAGGCGATTATAATTTAAGTAAAATTGTATGATCAGCTGCAGATGATAAAACGCTCATTCTTGACAATGTTAATAGTCCGCATGAGATCTATTTAATAGATGAGTTTTTCGATTTGCAACTTGCACAAATTAATAGTTTTTCTAATGTGCTGAATAGGATATTAGATCTTATTTTCATATCTAGTGAGTTGAGGTACTGGATTTATAAATCTGATTGCCCAATTTATGTGACTGATAGGCATCATGTACCGATTGTCTTGGAACTAGAGTTTTATGAATTCTCTCGTTTACCACCCGATAAGGTGCTGAGTTTTAACTTAAATCAGTGTGATTTTTCTCTAATTAACAACCATATTTCAACCGTTGACTGGGTGTCTTTATTTTGTAACCGCAGTCTTGTTGATTTGCTTTGAACTGTTCAAGGAAAAACTTTTTGAAATCTCGATTCTTCATATCTTTCGGTATCCGAAGAGAACGTATAAATTGCCGTGGTGTAATGGTAGATTAAAAAATTTAAAGAACTTACTAAATAAGTAATGGCAATTCACTGCATTAATCGCTTTATGGGATATATATTCGGGAATTTAATTAAAACTATATTCTTGGGTTTGAAGCCAGTATTAAGTAAGTCAAATCCAAAGGCGTTCTGGAATTTCGTTAAATCTAAACGTTCTTCCTCAAATATTCCGGCCTCAATGGCATATAAGGGCATGATCTCCACGTCCCCAGTTGAGACTGCTAACATGTTTGCGGATTTTTTGAAATCTAACTTTGTGGCTGACTCGGCTGATGGTGGATTTAATGATTTAAGCTCTCCTACTTCGCTAGATTTTGGAATGCTGGAAATTACTGAGGAAGTTATTTTTAGTGCTGTAAGTGATCTAAAAAACTCTAAGCATGTTGACGTTCATGGACTCTTCGCTTTTTTTTCTCGAACAATGCATTAGTTATATATCTGTCCCATTACTAATCTTAGTCAATCTCTCCCTAAAGGTAGGTATATTTTTAAATGACTGGAAGGTAGGTTCTGTAACGCCCATTTACAAAGCTGGTGACAAGTGTGAAATTTCTAATTACAGGCCAATCGCGAAGCTCTCCAACTTTGCTAAGTTGTTGGAGAAGATTGTCAGCACTAAACTTTCGTTTGCGATCAAACCTTTAATTTCGTTTACCCAACAAGGCTTTGTACCTGGGCGCTCAACTGTTACTAAACTCGTAGTTTTTTCCAACTACTGCATATCGTCCTTATCAAGTAGATGCTATTTACACTGACATTTCAAAAGCTTTTGATAGAGTCAGTCATAATTTACTGATCTGTAAATTATACGCAATGGGTTTCCATAATCAGTTCCTGCCTTGGATTAGATCCTACCTTGATAACAGAGTTAATTTCGTGGAGGTTGATAATGCTAGATCATCTCCTTACATTGCAATCTCTGAGGTTCCCCAAGGCAGCATATTAGGGCCATTATTGTTCTTGACCTTCATCAATGTTGTCAGTTCCTGCTTCCGAAACTGTGGTCATCTCCTATATGCCGATGATTGGAAAATTTTCATGGCAGTAGAATCTCCTTCTGATACGGAAGTTATTCAATTTGAGCTTAATTCATTCAACGTCTGGTGCAGGCGTAATAAGTTGTTCCTCAACATTGACAAGTGCTGCTTTGTAACTTACCACAAATTACGTTTTCCGCTGCAATCATCGTATTACATTCCCCAAACGTCTCTAAAATCTTGTACTAAAATCAAAGACCTGGGTGTAATTTATGATTCGTGTTTTACGTTTACGGCACACTTAAATTTTATTATTCCTAAGGCATACTCTTCGCTTGCTTTTGTTAAGAGGAATAGCCGTGAGTTTAGAGACCCGTATACTAGAAAAGTACTATATAATGCTTTTGTTAGGTCAAAGCTGCAATATGCTGCCATTTTTTAGAACCCATTTCATGGTAATCATTCTAATAGAATTGAGCGTGTTCAAAGAAAATCTATGCACTTTGCGCTATGCCGAATAAGGTTTGACCTTCCCATTGCATCATATATTTCTCGCTGTAAACTGATTGATATGCAAGCTCTTGCTTGTAGGAGAACCTTGGCTGATCTGTTGTTTCTACATGGTTTGCTAAATGGAACGATTGAATGTCCATCTTTGCTACAACTAGTTAAACTTAATACTCCGTGTCGATCTCTACGTCATGTTGAATTTTTTTTTTCATTGAATGTAGCAATGACGCTGTGAATGAGCCTATCACTAGAATGCTTAATGACTTTAACTCACTATATTATAGGCGTATTGATTTTAATTTACTTTCTAGTTTTTCTGTTTTTAAGAGCTTTCTGTCTCTAACATTCTACTAGTGGTTCTTAATTTTAATTTTATTCTATACTTAAATTGTTGTCTAGTCTGTAAGGTTTGTAACACCATAGACTGAAATAAATAAATAAATATTTAAAAATAAAATAACAACCTGCAAAATTTTGCGTTCCTAGCTTTTTAATTGAAACAGTTATGGGCTAAAACCCGTTTATCGAAAAAATCGATTGTATGGGAGCTATTGGTTGTATTGGTGCGATCATGCTGGTTCCGACAAATGATTAATGCTTTGAAAATGGCTGCCTCTTCATCGAGATATCTCTAAAACTGAGGGACTAGGTTGCGTTCAAACAGACAGACGGACGGACAGACCGACATGACTAAATCAGTATACCTCTCTTCTTCTTCTTATACTAAGAGTAAGTTAGGGTATTGTGATATGGGTTGGTAAAGTCATATCCGGCGTATATCCTAAATTCTTAATGTCTGAGCAAGAATATCTTCTTTACTATAATGGTAATGGCCAAAAACCGCTGCGTCAAAGAAACGGTTGGCATTGGTTAACTAGGTTGCTATCAGTGTGAAACAACATTTTCCATCGTGCGGTCGTCAATAATTTTGAGCACTCTTTAAACAAAGCTAATTCCGAAATGTTCTTAGAATGTCAACTTCTTATTTATTTTCATTTTTGATACATAGGGGCACCAATATTTCAGGTGATTACTTAATATTATTAAATTAATTTTGGTGTAAAAATTGTTCGTTTCTCAATAGCTCTAGTTTGGGTAATGTGATATGGTTAAAGTATTTCAGGAGTATGAAAAGTATAAATTCCAATTAGAATTTGGAACGTTGATGACACAAGAGTGTCTATCACGCCAAGTAAGCATCCGAAATCGTTAGCTACAACAGAAAAGCAAATTGGATGCATAAGATCAGCAGAAAAAGGAAGACCTTCTCTACTTTTGATGAAACATGCTCTTCCTGGTTCCGAATCAGCTTGTCACATATCTGAATAAATGCAAATTACCATATTTACAATATGGCTTAATTATTTGATGCGGTTAACACATCTTTCATAGAAGACAAACGGCTTTTTTGAATTTTAATGGGTTTGAATAAATATCTTCCGGAATACTTAAGATAAATCGATATTGTCTTGGAATGCGCTTCACAATACTGGTATCTTTAGAATTGTATAATCTTCTACCTGACTACTTAATAAAATGTTGAGTAGCAGACAAAAAAGGTATGCCTATGTCACAATACCCTAACTTACTCTACAAACATCGGACCAAAGTTATAATACCATTTCATGTTCATGAAAGTTATAAAAACCTCCACTGTGAGTCCAAAAAATCTCCGAAGTTCATTTAAAAAGAGTCATAAAATATTCCAAATTTATTCGGAGAGGTCTTGAATTTTATATTACTCCTTTTGAAGTGTCATTTTGGTTAGCTGTGATTTTAATAGGCCTTTACTTTTCTATTGACATATAAAAGTATATATCGATTCTCATTCGTTTATTCGGTAATAGAGAGTACTATGAGCCTTGCTCAGCTGAGTATACACAAACCTTTTGGATGTGCTATTTCCTAGTACAAAGTTATTTGCAAACCTAACTACGAGTATTTGATACTCCTTATAACATAAATTTCTCAGCATCTGTACTTAGTAGAGAGCCTTGAGCTGACCATATTCCTACAATTAACTACAAGAATGCAAAATTAGGCCGTATTTGTGTTTCCAACCTTGTTGTAGCCTTAAAGCTTGCCTAAATAGCATTTCTTGTAAATAACTAATCAAGATAAATTCCAGCACAGACTTTACCCAATTTGTGATATTAATTATTATTCATGTTTAATACCATTAATAACAACTGCTAAAAGTTCATACAACCTCGGGCTATCATTAACATAAACTGGAAATTATGTTGTAAAAGTTATTGAAGTAAGTTTAAATGTGAAGAAAATTGATGTTTAGGACATACCAATAGAAACGTTTTAAATATCTAGATTAGAGTGTCTCATAAATTGTTTGTGTTAACTATAAGCATGATGAACATTGAGTAGTTATATCCATGCCGCAAGTTTAACTGTGAAATGTCTGGAGTTGATGTAGTGGCTGAAAGTCTGTTACAAACAACGGACAGTCCGGCAAACGATACTAACAACTAAGAACTATTAACAGTTGGTAAAGTCATAAATATCACTGGCCAATATTTTTCAGACTCAAAAGATAGATTATGATTACTTCTGGGTTTTTTTACCTAGATTGAATCTGTCTTTGGATTTTAATTCTAGTTGTTAAGATATTTGTGCCTAACTGTGCGCTGTTTTTGATAATCAAACACTTTAAATAAAACTAAAACAGTAAACTCATGAATAAGTTGGGAAGTTTTCGTTATTTATTCCAATATCAAGAACAAAACTTATGTTTTTCAGGACACCCTAATCCACATACACCAAGTTTATTAGCTTGTTAAACTTCCACCGGTATAATGTCTAGTCCCAGCACGGTTGAGTAGTAGTAATTAAAATTTCACAACACCAAATCACAAACAACGCTGCCTCACGCAAATATAGTGTATAAATAGGTCTATGTATAATGTGTTATCTACATAAGGATAAAAAAAATTATCGATAAGATTAATGTATCAAATGATCAATGATTAATGAGTCAATATTCGCACAATATTCGTGACTATAAATGAGCTCAGGGAATAGAACATTTTTTTATCTTAAAATAAATTTTTTTTTAAACTTCTTCATCAGAAAAATATTGGCGCGTTCTGTAAACCTTAAGGCTGGCAGAACACTAGAAGTTTAATAAGTTTTTTTTTTTAATTTCATCTTGCTAGATAATTCGGTTCCATTTAATAACTTTCTGGAGAAACTTAATCGATGAATGCTGTTCATTTGATTAATCATGCCATCCTCATGCGTAGCTAAATATAAAAACTTTGCCATTCAAATAATTTTACTTAGGCCAGCTTTTGAATTTCCCAATTTGTATCACCTTGGAGGCAACTGTCGCCTGTTTCTCTCACAGAACACGTATGTAGGTATATATTGAGATTCCCAGGCTGCTAGCTTTCTTTGCGCAGTACGCTTGCAAAGTTCAACAAATAACCATAGAGTTTTGAGTAGAGATTGTAGCGAAATTTGTTGTTACGTGCTTAGCTCCATATCTAAGTAACAAATTATGTTTTAATTAAAAGCAGATTAAGCAACATTTCATGCCAAACTTTTACTTCTCAAACACACAATGACAGCCCAAATTTGTGAATTTAGGCGATGGCAAAACTTTTATTTCAATATCTGGCAATATTTTGTTGTGAATGTATGTGTGCACCTTAACGCAGACTGCTAAGGAAGTTATGGTTTAATTCAAGTTACGTGATTGCTGTTTAGGTTTTCTACCACTTAAAAGGAAGTAAATTTGAAAATCATAATTTAAAAGAAGGAGGCAGTAGTTTATATAGGAGTTTAAATCAACAATTGATAGTATAAGCTGTAGTAAGTTTCCAGGTCGTAGTACTTAGATAAGAGTATTAGGGGTTGCACCTACAAATATTGTCAATATGGCATGTGCAATATCTTGAGTGCAAAGCCGATATAAACATCCGTAGTTCATGTCACGAAGTTTACCTGTATAAATAATGTTGGTTCTAGTAGTTTTCGAGATATTAGTGAATATATAAAACAAAATATATAATAGGATAAGTAGGCAACCCTAGGTGGCAACCCTACAGAAAATAGCTAACGCTGAAAATCGACGTAAAATACCATTCTATATTTTTTTCCAGGGCATCAAGGCAATTGAGGTCTCTTCCTTGTTGGAGTACACTGGACAGTGCGGGACATAAGTTACAGCATATTTTACTTTAAAAGGTATAATTCAAGCTTGTGAATTCAGATTTCACTTTACCCGCAATTTAAAGTACTTGGTACTTGGAAGCTAGATCCAGCAATCCCAACTAGGTAAAAAGAAGTCACACATCTCTCTCTTTTTTTCTTTTTTCGTTTATGTTGCAGCTTATTTTAGTATTGAAACTTTAATTTTTTATAAAAATATTTTTTTTTTGTATATATCCAAACGCGTTTCTATTCTATAGTTCTTGTAAATAATTACTATACAATTATGTATTAAATTAGATGCACAAGGTATTTAACTTCTGAGTGACATTTACTACAAAGTACCAAATGTGTCTCTTTTGAGTCATGGCAAAGTTATGACAACCACGAATTTCCTGTCCAAAGTTTCCGCAGCACTCATTTTTCCATCTGCTACTCGCTTATATGTAAACCAGTGTTGCCAATGCAGTGGCTTTACGACTTAATTTAGTGGTTTAAAATCATTTTTTTTTGTTAGTGGATTTTGTCACTGCTATGTCCAGTACAGTTGATTTCCATTTGTTTGTCTAGATCAGCAGGTAACGGCCTTATTATCACTGCCAAATATCACTCAAAGGACAATGGCGGATCCATTATTGCGACTTAAAACTCGCTGCAACTTTAAAGTTGCATTCAAGTAACATGAGCTACACTTTCTCTACATATTATCTACATATTAAAATGGCATTTATGTTATACATATATAGAATTATTAATTACTTTTTACAATAGCGACCGGAGGTAATGATTATTTCATATTTTCTATGCATAAAATCAAACGTTTTCGTATATTTGAGAACTGTTTTAAGCATTTTTTTGTAAAATTATAATAATTAATAGTAATGGAATAATTGTAATACAATTTTGTGATCTCTAACGACCTTATCAAAATTCGCTGCCAGATTTCGGTTGAATTCTCTCATGACATATTACATTTTTCACGTCGGTAGTTCTGTCGGAACAGCTGAGAGATCTCGTTATTTCATAATCGATTTGGGTCAACTTTAATTTGAAAATTCTTCATCGGCACCAAAACTTATTTCTTTTAATGTTTATATTCTGGTTTTTATGTTTTCATTTTGAAATAAATATTGCACATCAACTTTGCTATAACTTATTTCTACAACAAAAAAATGTAAACTTTAATAAAAACGTGTGATTCTTCTTAAATGTATGTATATGAGTGTAACAAACAGCTCTGTTTTTTATTTCTTGAGTATTTAAGTTATATTGCTTTGAATTACTATTCAAAATTTACGTGACAAGTGAAGAGCACAGCTAAGTAAGATAAGAAAATATTTTTGAATAATGGTCTGTGTGCACACAAAATTAGTTTTACTTATATATCTAAGTAGGTACATACATATATATTTATACATATTAGAGTATAAGGAGTTAAAATGTATAGCTTTAGTAGACAGCAGTTGCAGTTGTCGCTGGCTTATGACAAATGGTTTTGGCAGGATACGACCTAAAACCTTGAATGCATTTCGGACTTGTAAATGCTAAAAGTAAAATATTGTTAGTTAATGTATAAACTTAAATACATTTGTAACAATTAAGGGAACCTAACTTGTTATGGAACCGAACATTATATACTGTTGTGAGTTTAGGAAAAAGTTGGAGTTATTACGTGTCATTTACCACATATCATTTTATGTAATTATTTCCTAAATATAACAAAGTGAATTGAACACTACTCTTATGTCACTTGAAAGGCTCAAGGATTCTATAAATAATATCCTGCTTGTAGTAATAAAATTAAGCAACTCTATAAAACAAAACTGGTTCAAGACATTTCAAAATTTTGTTCTGACTTTTAAAGTATTTGCCAAAAAAATAAACCTTTTTTCTTTGATATTAAATATATATTTATTTTGTTTTATTTCAGCTAAGCGAAGATATTGGCTACGTTATATATTCAGCATGCGGGTCCTTCTACTTTCCTAGCTGTATAATGGTGTTCGTTTACATTCGAATTTATTTCGCTGCAAAAGCGAGAGCGAGACGGGGCATAAAGAAACATCCGCGAAAAACCAACAACGAACAGGTAAGGACCACCTTTTAAACAAAACTAATGCATGTCGTATCTTCATATATATATATTTATTTATGTACAAGTGCATATATGTATATACACACTTTCATAAACATCAACTCAGTGAATTCACAACAATACGAAAACAAAAAATTAAAAACAAATTTATGAACTTTCTATTTGCCTCAGTTTTGTTTGCTACAAAGACCACCGCTATTGCATAGCTTCAATCAATATTTTTAGCTTATATTAACAACAAAATTCACCACAACAAAGCTGCACTAATTCGCTGTGCCTTAACGGTGTAGTTGTTATTTCAAAACCTCAGGCTATTTGGGTCAAACTGACGATTTTAAGTCAAAACTAGCATACGCAGCCACAAAAGCTGACAGCATCTAAGCCGTTTAACGAACCAAAAATCGCAAAGCCAACAGTATTTGGTACATACAAACAGAAGTGTAGACCGATATACAAAAATGCAGGAGGCGATGGAATGGTATTGCATTCGTCATTTTGCCAATTTTTCAGTTATCCATCCGGCTGATTGGGTGTACACAGGGTATCAATGGCAAATGTGCTTGTGCATTTGTGATTTCGAAATATGTACGTACAGTGGCGGGTGACAAAATTGCAAAATTTTTTTTATTTACTGTTTTTTAATAATTTTCATAGACAAAGATTACCCTTCAACATTTACCTCTGGAAGGATAAAACAAAATAAAATAAAATAAAATAAAATAAAATAAAATAAACCCAAATAAATTAAAATAAAATAAAATAAAATAAAGTAAAATAAAATAAAATAAAAAAAAGAAAATTAAATTAAATTAAATCCAATAAAATTAAAAAAAAATTTTATTAAATAAAATAAAAAAATAGAATAAAATAAAATCAAATAAAATAAACCAAAATAAAATAAAATAAGATAAAATAAAATCAAATAAAATAAAATAAAATAAAATTAAATTAAATTAAATTAAATTAAATTAAATTAAATTAAATTAAATTAAATTAAATTAAATGAAATTAAATTAAATGAAATTAAATTAAATTAAATTAAATTTAATTAAATTAAATTAATAAAATAAAATAAAATAAAATAAAATATAATAAATAAAAATTAAATTAAATTAAATTAAATTAAACTAAATTAAATTAAATTAAATTAAATTAAATTAAATTAAATTAAATAAAAATAAATTAAATTAAATTAAATTAAATTAAAAAAATTAAATTAAATTAAATTAAATTAAATTTAATTAAATTAAATTAAACTAAATTAAATTAAATTAAATTAAATTAAACTAAATTAAATTAAATTAAATTAAATTAAATTAAATAAAAATAAATTAAATTAAATGAAATTAAATTAAATTAAATTAAATTAAATTAAATGAAATTAAATTAAATTAAATTAAATTAAATTAAATTAAATTAAATTAAATTAAATTAAATTAAATTAAATTAAATTAAATTAAATTAAATTAAACTAATTTAAATTAAATTAAATTAAATTAAATTAAATTAAATTAAATTAAATTAAATTAAATTAAATTAAATTAAATTAAATTAAATTAAATTAAATTAAATTGAATAAAATAAAACAAAATAAAATAAAATAAGCTCAAAAATTCTTCCAACACTAAATTAAAATAAAACAAAATAAAACAAAATATAGTAAAATAAATTAAAAAATAAAATTGAATTAAATTAAATTAAATAAGATAAAATTAAATTAAATTAAATTAAATGAAATAAAATAAAACAAAATTAAATTAAATTAAATTAAATAATTTAAAAAAAATTGATATTAGGGGAAAAATTACAACGATATGCACAGCGCTGGTATGGGATGACATGTTTCGAAGTGCTCAATTTCTCATCAGACCCCTTCTCGGACACTGGGATACGAATTAAAGTGTCTGCACCGAAGCCGTACTCTAACAACTAAGCTATGATGCCCTGTAGCGTCACGATGCACTTTTGCTCTAATATGTCATTTGCTTATTCCTTTTATACATTCTTTGGTACATACAGGGTGGCGCAAAAGTAATCCTCCTATCAGAAAATGCTATAAATTTTGCGATTGGCTCCTAAAGTCAGTTCTGTTTTGACATTTGTGTAGTAAACACATACGAAATACACGTTAATAAACAATGTTACGCTACACTGCTCCAGAACGCGGAATATTGCTGACTATTTATTTGACCAATAATCGGTCGGGGCCAAACGGTTACTGTGAATGCTGAACGCTACAGAGCAATGATCAACGAGTTCTTTTTACCGCAACTTGATGAATTGGGATTGGAAAACATGTGGTTCCAACAAGACGGTGCAACAGCACACACTGCACGTGCCACAACCGATATGCTGAACATCGGAAGCTTACTTTTGCGCCACCTTGTATATTTTATATGTCAACTCAAGGAAGGTGAAATATTTTTAGGCGCGTTCATAGAACAGTTTTAGATACAGAAGGGCTATCAAATAACAAACAAACATAAAAATTCGAGCTTTGCTCCAACAACAATCACCATAATTAAAAAAAATAAAATAGGATCAAATGAAATAAAATAAAAATGAAATTAAAATAAAATAAAATCAAATAAAATAAAATAAGATAAAATAAAAATAAAAATAAAATAGAATAAAATAAAATAAATTAAATTGGATTTCTTATTATTCCACGTTTTCTAATTATGATATAACATTCAAAGTTTATCGTTGTTGCAAAATAAAACTACTTCAATTACTGGGATTTCTTATGAGATCTCGAAATTCTTGCAATAGCAAATTCAAAAAAAATTACCAACTCAAAAGATGCATGCTCGTTTACATACATATGTATGTACGTATGCACCCTGCAGTGAAATATCAAACTAATCAGTAAGCATACTAGTAGCCAACTATAATTTTCTGGTTGAAATCACACCAGTCAGAAAAAGTACAAGACATACTATAATACAACTACAATTTTCATAGTATGTGTTCAAGCGACATAAACTGTAATTATTTCTTTCGCTGATTTTAGTTGCATTGCATGCTATTGTAATTCGCAACCAGCTTATGAAATACTCCAGAGATATAGTTTATGTTTTGCAATCCCAAATCGGGGTATTTCATAAAATGTTATATTGACGTGTCCACTTTTTATTTTAATCCCTGCGAGAGGTTTTGGTCCACATCTGAACTAGTATTCTTTTCTTTTTTTTTCGAACTAGTATGATACTGGTATGATTAGACCACAATTTTACTAGTACATTTCCCTCCATTTTGAACTACTATGAAACTGGTATTTTACGACCAGTATAATACTAGTATATTTCCACTATATACAAACTAGTATTACATGAGTAGTATATGACTGGTATGTTCTGGTCTAAACCTGACAATTGACATCTCGTAGGACATCGCCATGTTAAAAATACCAGTTGCTTGTATGGAAATATGACTGTTGGCTGACTAGTTGGGCTTTCTGAATATACTAGTAGTAAAGTAGTCTGCAACTAGTTGGGTTGACTGCAGGGCATGTACTACACGTGTATTTGCATAGGTGTGAGCCTAGAGGTGCTGCTATTCTCCTCTAAATTGCCGCAATTATTGTGGTTGTGCAAATATTTATCGCTATGAGTTTCCAAAACTCAATGATTGCCAGCGGTTAAAAGCAGAACCAGCTGCGTATCAAGCAACCATTAGCTAACGTTGGTATTGAAATTCGCAATGCCATTTGCAAGCTTTCGCACGCATACTTCTGCACAACTGTTAGCAAAGTGATGAATATTAGAGGCACAACCAGAAAGCGATTGTATAATCGTTATATTGTTGGTGGAGCATTGCAAGGCGCTCCCGGCGATCTTTTAATCAAATTAAATCCAATGATTTAATGTTTCAGTGATACGCCAATAATTAGAATCGAAATTGGTATTACATACATATATCACACAGTAAATCAAAAACAGTGAACCCTCAAACGCAAGGCAACTTTAAGTTGAACGCTTCTGAATGGCACAAAAGTAACTTAATTTTGAAAACCCATGCTTGAGAGTATTTCCTTAAGAAAACAATTTTATGTATTATGTGGTTAGATTTTTGTTAACCGATTTATGTCAAAAACGACCAGCATTTTTTCTAGTTGTGTCTGTTTTTGACTTAGGCTGCGATATATTTGTCGGTGACGCGTTCATTCTTCCACTGCCTTTGATGAAGAGATGTATTTTGTAAACATAAAATTACCTGAGGATAGAGTTTTTTCTATGGAAATATGAAGTCCCAAAATCGTTGTTTTTCCTTGGCTAGGTGAATCATTATATCTCGACTTTCTTGCAAAGGATCGACTAAAAATGAAATCCGTTGTTTGCTCTAATCTGGTGACGTACTAAACGTCTTTATATCTGCGTAGTTTTGTCTACATTTTGCAGTGTTTTAATTTTGAAATAAAAATTTGCATAGCTTACTTTGACAGGGTGTGCCTGTAGTGTTGCTGGCCTACCACACCGAAGGTCCAAGGTTCGAGTACTGGGACAAGTAACAGCTAAATATTTAGAAGAGAAGATAAGGGTGAAAATCTCTTCGGAGGTTTATGATGGCATACCTGTTGTATATCCCACCATATTTATTTGTATTTTAACTAATTTGTGATAAAAATAGTTACAAAGACCTCGTGTTATATTACGAACAATTTATTTGTTTAATTGAGTTATGCTTTATAAATTATATCTGTTCAATTAATTGCTATTTACTTGTAGGGCTTAATAAATATAAGAATACCGTGGCTCTCAAAGTGTGCGCGCCTATAACTGCATTCAAAGCTTTTAGGGTTCGTACTTATTTTAACTAGCTGCTATAAAGTTACTAAATCATTTTATTTTTTAACTATACATTTTATTTCTTTTTAACAGTTCACATAATTTTTTCTTTCCTTTAAGAATGTCGTGTGCTTACGAAAATTTTCAAATAATTAGTGAATCCAAATCCAATTAAGGGCCTATCATAGATATCAAAGATACTACCCAGTGATTTAAAAAAAAAAAATAACCTGATAGAACTTGAGATATCTTGACAACCACATCGTAAAAGTATTTTGAAGAAACTGTCGTCTGAGAAGAGATTATCAAATCCACTTTATATCTATTTAAGGACATATGACTTCAATTTTTTAAAAACGTAAAAAAATATTTTTTTTTAAATTTCTAGATCAGAATGCCTACTTAACCTGAGCTTATTTACAGTTTGTAATCTTTTCTTATTTTCAATGTGTTCTGGAATTCATATCGGTACCGAGATTGTTCGGCAATAGTAACATACGAAGAGTATTTCGACACTACTGAGAGGATAATGCTATTTTAAGCCATATACTTGCCCTCTCTCCTTCTTTGCTTTTTCTGGGCGTATTGAAAACTTTAGGAGATGAGAGTTCTTAAACGATTTGGAAGTGTTACTACGATACATTGGATCCTATTCCTGAAACGTTTGCGTTATTTGAATATCTGGGGTACACAATGGCATATAGACTTTAACACAGGCCTGCATAATAACGTTATTTTTATCAAAAATCAATATAAAATTTTGATTTTGTTGAGATAAAAAGTATCGTGAAAGTTGTATGTAAAAAGGAAATAGTTGCTACAAAAATCAAAAAAAATTTCCAAAAATTTTTAATTTTGCTAAGTATCAAAAAAAAAATATCAAAAGATATGCATATAAATATGTACCTACATACATATGTATCCACATAGGAAATTTTTTTTTAACAACAAAACGAAGTTTTTTAGATATTTTTTTTTTTCAATATCAACGAAACAAAATTATGGAGTCTAATAATTTTTGGATAATTATTGAAACGAAATATTTTTCGTTTTGGTATTTGGCGAAACGAGAAGGCTTTCTGATATTTTTGATATTTGTACTCGCCTGCTTTAACCACCTTTTTAGATCTTCCACACTTTTTAAAAGTAGCGTATATTTAGTGAAGAGTTAAATATTTTCTCGACAACAACAACAATATTTTGTATGCATATTTAAGGTTAGCCTAAGACTATCTATTTTTGTTTCCAAATCATACCACTTTCTTTTAATATTCTTTCAGGTCACCAGCTTTACTACCATCGGAAAAAAAGGAACCATTCCAATGCCGTCGTCGAGCGCTATTAGCGCACTACAAATGAATCAGCAGCATCAGATTGCCACTATCGAAACACCACCGAACAGCGCTTCGCTGCCAATGCAAATACCCACAGTGACCTGTGATCTTGCCTCCGATATTTCGACATCAGAGGCAGCCGACTTAGAACCACATCCGCTCGTCTATCACAATGGCAATTCAGCGGTACCGTCCTCACTCAGCATGCTAACGCCCGGCTCACCGAACTGTACTTTATCAGCGACGGATAAAGAATCACTTAAGGTTAGTACGATAGCGACATCGAGGGGTGCATTGAATGTACCAGTACCGCCGTCAATGGCTGCTGCAGCAACAACAAACACACCAACATTGAACAACAACAACAACAATGATGGGGCCATAACGACAGACGGCACAACGACGACGGAGGGTATAGCCACAAGTGGCGCGACGCTAACAACACCGAACGCAAGTGGTGGACTGACAGTCGGAACAGGTGCAACACCCAATGAGCTGCGTGTTTCCTCGGTAGCAGGCCGTTGTCGTGCACTCCCTGTAGGTGTTGATACCGATATGGTAAGCGAGTTCGATCCATCGAGTTCGGACTCTGGTGTGGTAAGCCGTTGTGCAGTGGTTAAGCCACTGAAATTTAGATTGTGTCAACCGATTTTCGGACGAAAATCAGCGAATCAAGCACGACGCAATGAAGCAAAAGCGGCAGCATCCGCAGTTGCGATATCAAAAACACTCAAAACCTCCGAAGTAGTAAAAGCCGAACTGGAACCGGTTATACCGAAACCACAAAAGCCGCGCGATCCTGAGAAGGAAAAACGGCGCATCGCTAGAAAGAAAGAGAAGCGTGCCACGCTCATCTTAGGTTTGATAATGGGTAGCTTCATCGCATGTTGGCTGCCATTTTTCTTTCTCTACATTTTGGTGCCGGCATGTGGCAGCTACTGTAATATACCCGACTCGGCCTTTGCTATCGCCTTCTGGTTGGGCTACATGAATTCTGCCTTGAATCCGGCCATTTATACCATATTCAACAAAGACTTCAGGCGCGCCTTTCGACGTATACTCTTCAAGTGATGTTTGGCCTACGTGTGCTGCTATCGGTGCGTTCATGCGAGCATTGAGAAGGCGACCGAACGTGCCATGGGCAGCACACCCATTGGTTATGGCATGTACCATTACAGGCGATAGATTTGGTTATTTGCTTTTGTGCATTAAAAATGAAAACACGAAATCACACACACACAGGCGACTATATGTATCTATGTATATATATATATATATACATGTGTAGGGGGCATGGCACCCAAGGTGAGGATGAATGTGAGAGTATCTCGTGCAGTGTCGTTGCAGCTTAATTTAACGCGCAGTGACCAGCAATTCAAATGCCTTTTTCGTATGATTTTCTTTCACTGCGTTCCATTTAGTTTTTGTTTTTGTATGTAGTGCGTAGTTGTAGTTGTAAATGAAAATTCTTGCAAACACAAAATTAATGCTCATTTTGAAGCAATAAATGGCTGTGAAACTAATGAGTAATCCATATTGCTTTCGATTTGTAGACTAGAAACGTAATTATATTCGCAGTTATGTCTCAATAATGATCTTAATAATCAATTGGCTTGTTTTAAATAGTGTAAAGTTCTCTACGTAAACAATTTTATATTTATGTTCATAAAGGCATTTGAAATGGTGAAAAGGTTTTTTTTAATTGTCTCGCGGTCACGGCGTTCAGAGAACTTTTTGGTAGAACCCCAAAAAATCTGAAAACCACACTTCAACTTCAAATTTTCTAAATATATAAAGAATTTATGACGTTGGCAAATTTATTTTTTAGCAAGTTTTAAGAATTCTGAAAATTGCACACAACATCTCCCTTCACCACCCAGTTCTCAAATATTCCAATGATGATATATAATTGTTAATTATAAATGTAAACTATATACAATATTTGCATATATTTACTTATATATTCATTAGAAATGCCAATCCCGGAATCCCGTTTTCAAGTGCCGAAATTTCCGGGATTTCTTTCTTGCAATCCGGACATTTTCGGGATTTTCTATAAGTTACCGAGTAAGAAATAGGTCATGGAAATTATCTTAATTTTCTTGACGAAAACTGTTTTTTAGTTTTAGCCATAGTTTTCAAACAAACATGATTTATTTAAAGATTTATTTGGGCGCTGTTTTTACGACTTGCACTCTTCGTTGTCCGCACAAAGAAGAAGGAAAGCAAAGTTGACTACTTCTCCGTTAGCAAAAAGACATTTTTCCATTGTCAGATAAGTACTAAGGGCAGGCAAAGTAATCCCAATGAATGTGATAATTTAAATAAGAGGGTGACTTTACGAGAAAGGTGAATACATTACAAAATATTTTAATTTTCTTTATTGATTGTATCACCTAAAGTAATACGGAATTTCTATTCGAATTCCAATTCATGTGTTTATTTTTTTTATTTAATACTTGATTTATTAATTTTTCGAAATGTAGCGTCTTCTTTAACAAAAAATTACTTAACTCGGAATTTAAGCATTACAAAAGTTTCGTTTCTTCTGTCAAATTTTAATGTATAAAAGTGACACGAATGGAAAAAAATAAACACAATTTTATTTCACAAAACTTGCGTTTATCGAGTTGATCAAAATTGCTTAAAAGGCTTTCCTAAGTAATTTGAAATTGTTTTGCTAAACTTCTGCAAACAAATTGGGTACCTGTTTAATTTTCCTTTTTAGTTATTGATTAAATAACTTTCGTTTTAAATAAAAATCAAAAAAAAAATGTTTAAATAAAAAAAATGTCAAATTTTTAAAAATCAAATTATTTGTATAATTTAGGGTTAGATAGTATTAAAAAAAATTTCTTTTTTCTAGGCTAAAATTTTGGAGAATAGAGATTTAAAGAGCCGAATCGCAGGATCCCGGTATTGTAAAATAAAACACGAAAATCCGGGATATGTAAAAATCCAAAGGAATGGCATACCTGATATATATTTGTATTGCCTAGTTAAAACACATTTTAATTATTTTATTTGGTCCCAACTCTGCGATTCTGTCGTATTCCAATGCAGACGATTTTCTTTTGACTGCCTCATTTTTAAACATTATTGGAAAGGTCACCATTATTGATAGACCACGCCTTATTCTAGGCAGCAACAGCCCCTAACAAAGGCAACAACGCAAACTATTTTTCCATCCAACTTTTTTTTTTTTTTTTTTGAGTTTCGGCAAAATAATTGCATGCACACATTTTCTACTTATCGATTATTTATTTAATAACAACAAATAAGTCGTCTTATCATCGTTTACTTTTTTCACTACTTTATCCAGGCCAGAAAGGCGGCATTACAGCGCGTTTTTTAAGACCAATGATAACAATACCATTGTAAGATTTTGTAATCCATTAATATATATCAGACAGATATAGCTGCACACAGACAGCTTCTTTTCGATCTGTCAAAACTTATCTAAGTCTGATCCTCTTCACGATTTGGCTTAGCATGAACATCTTGTCGACGGCCAGGAGTTTGTCGACTATAGGTATAGGAGAATATAGGAGAATAATTTCGCAGATGGGATTTGTGTAAATAATCAGCAGTCTGTTTCATATGACGCTGAAGGAAGTTAAACTTTCCTTGTGTTACTGTAGGCAATTTCTTCTTCGAAACGTGGCTGCACACATGATTATGGGTCAAGTCGACCTGATAAAGTATGAACGTCTTGGAGGGTGAACTGCAAAGACGACTCTGACCATCACGAAATGCTCATTGTTTCTTGGATATTTTTTATTCTGGAATCTTTTTCTACCGCTGACATATTTCGACCCACGCAGAATTCAATTAAACTAATCCCTTTGATAAGACCTCTCCCGTGCCAAACCTGGCGTTAAAGTCGCCAAGCATGATTCTGATATAATTCAGGAAGCATCAACTATATCTCTATTCTAGTCAATCAAAAAAGACGTCCTTTTCAACGTCATGGTCCTGCTTAGTCGGTGCGTAAGTGCAAATAAAGCTATGTTTAAGACTCTAGCTTTAAGGCAGATCACGACGAAATTCTGGCGCTCCCACGCTTTGCCATTCTTCCGTGTCCTTTTCTGTAGAAGCGTGATGTCAGTGAGACCGATCAAGTTTAGCTGATCGAACGATGAAACGACGGGCCGCAAAATTGGACAGTAAAACCAATTAAGCCGTAAGACGTTATTTAAGATAATAAGTTAGTGCTGTAAGCCTTCGCGTTAACAAAGCCATCAATGTTGCCCGTCTGTGGTACCTGTCTTAATGGAGTTTCAAGATCAAAGTACTTTGAACATTTTTAATTTTTCGAGACTTTTCAATGTTTTCATTTGAAGTTGGTTGTACTTGGCGGGACCAAACCCAAGGCGGAACCTGATACGATACTGAATAAAGATATTCACACATTTCAGACAGATTCTGCATAACCTCAATATCTTCATCACTCATTGACACCGCTAGGCCTAAAATATCCAAGAAAAATTACAGTTTTGTACTCACTTTCCTGAGGCTGTTGCAAATACGCCTTAGTATTCATATTCATCTTTTGATATGTATGTTTGTATGTACAAGAAAATGCTATAAATTTTGCGATTGGCCCCTAAAGTCAGTTCTGTTTTGACATTTGTGTAGTAAACACATGCGAAATACACGTTAATAAACAATGTTACGCTACACTGCTCCAGAACGCGGAATATTGCTGACTATTTATTTGACCAATAATCGGTCGGGGCCAAACGGTTACTGTGAATGGTGAGCGCTACAGAGCAATGATCAACGAGACGTGCAACAGCACACACTGCACGTGCCACAACCGATATGCTGAACATCGGAAGCTTACTTTTGCGGCACCTTGTATATATGTAAATTGCAGACATTTCAACATTTCTTCACTTCGGCTGTACTCTTATTAAATTGCCAAATAACACATAGCTAATCGGGATTTATCAGCATTTTTGATCAATTTTCGATTTATTTGCTGTTTATATTACAGTTATTATCAAAGTTGTGTTCTCCGTACAAAGTCTCATCACACGAACTTCCATGGGGTTGAAGCCCATAAAACCAAACAGCCAAAGTGTATTTACAGAGTTCTGTAATTTCAAATAACGACCTAATTTAATATTGGCTGAGAAAAAAAAACTCAATTTATTTAAAAAAAACAAGCTTATGTATAATTTAGCTTGAAAAAATAATTTTTTGTTTCCAAAATAAGGAAACAAGCTGACAAAACAGCTAAAATTTAAATATGTTACTAAAATTCCTAAGAAAATATTTCAATGGGCTTAAAAATCGCAATCAATTACTCTTAATTGAAGTAGTTTTTTAACTGAAAAAAGCTTTACTCTTGCTTGTGGGTACTGCGTGTGTGAAAGTGAATAAATTGGTTTGTGGCAAAAAAATTATAAAATCATAAATAGTGGATGAATTGTGACTGGCCAAAAATAGAAGAAGATTTGACATCAAATTTGACAAAATTGTGAAAAAAAATTTTAATTGTGCACCTAGAATAGCCACGAAAACTGACTTAATAAGTTGAAATTGTTGCATTTCATAAGATGGGACTTTTGCAGTAATTTCCTGAAACAGTCGTCGCTGTCAAATTAGAGTCACTTGGTTTTTAAAATGATACTAGTTTTTAAAAGGTTTATTATTTGTATAAAATCAAAAAGTTTAAAAAAACTTCGCTCAGTAAGGTATATAGTTTTCAAATTAACTTACTGTTCTCTGGTACAGCATGCCTTTTTCATGCATACAAAGAACTCATGCAGCACGCATACTTTCCTTGTAAATAAACATGTTTTCAATTTAAAAGCTACGGACTTCATGTACTTTTTCATGCATACGGCATGCATGCTTCTTGTACGCGAACAACTGATTTCAACTGGGTTACTTCAAGGAACTACAATGATTATGCTTTCTAATTTTTTTTCTTAAATTTGATTTTGAAATGAGAATTTTTTGATTGAAATTTCGGAACCTTTATTTTTTCACAAACTTTGGCTCTAATTTCTGGAAATTCTAATTACTGAAGGTTCTAATTTTTCTTTCTCTGTGGGTATATATTTTTTGGAAATTTATTGTCAACCAACTCTTACAAATATATCCACATAAACGTACTGACATGCTTCCGTCATCAAAGGGGGAATCAATCTGTCACTCATATACTCTTCACCAGAATCATTTGAACATTTCAAGTAAAATTTGAATATTCACTATTTGTTGATTGTTATTGTTATGTGGGAAAATTTCCTCATAATTCAATTATGCAATCTGATAAGCTTCGTCGGTTGAAAAAAAAAGAATTTCGAAGCAAGCAATATGTCACGTTAGTTTTGTTGTACAAACTTACATATGTAATTCGAGTAAAGCTACCAGCAGCTTTCCATTGTCATTCAATGAATGATTTATTCAGAAATCCCAAAAGATGATGTTTATCAATTTGAATTTGATTGTGCATTTCCATCTTACAGGGGACAAGTTCAGATCATTTACAAAAGAAAACAAAGGAGATAGCCTTTATTATTTATTAGTTGTCTATCTGATATTTCAATCGAAGCTTATGGTGAAAATGAAAAGGGCAGTCAATATCATTTCGATTTCTTTGAAATAAATAAAAAGATTTTGACATAAAAATGGAAAGCAAAAAAGCTTAAGAATTATACTATCTTTATTTAGTTTCCAACTGCGAACTGCTAAGCAGTGCCAAAAGCCATGCCGACTCCCAATTAGATATGCCGGGCAGTGTTCAGAAAGCAAGACATACGAAGAAAATTTTAAAAAGTAGTAGAATTCCAAAAAATAGTTGTAGAGTTGAGAAAATAGTAGACGTTATAATAAACTGAGCTCGATTTTTATAATTTATATATCAGAAACCAATTGAGATATGGCACTTTATCACATCGCCTATTGTAGCACTCATTAGAACCTTTCGTTTGATACCCATTTTGCTCCAACTTATTTTGGGTCACCCTGGTCCACATATTGGTCGATAACTAAATGTTAAGTTGGAAAGGGTGAGAATTAAAGTAAGTCTGAGAAATAGGGAGAAAAATAAAAAAGAGGTAAAAACCAGAAAGACGATATTAAGAACAGGAGAAGGAAGAGGGAAACTGAGATAATGCATAAGAATAGGAAATTATATATGAGTGAGGTATTGGCAATTATAGATTCATTCAAGTGGATTTTTGGACACAAAACCGTCTGCCGACGTCTGCACAAAATAGATATTTTGTAAGAATGAATGCAGGAGTCGATATTAGAGCAACAGAAGCAATACTCGAAGTTCTTTTTATTATGTTCGTGCAAACGAGGAGCACAATTATAAAAACTTCTAGAGATAGTCGACATCCAGAGCAAGTGTGGAGTTAATCGCAGCTTGGTTATCTGCTCAATTGATTTTCTGAAAGCGCCCTTCACAAAATTGTTTAGCCTTGACGACTTTACAGCAATCTAATAGTCGAGGAGGTCGTGAATCGCTCGACGATACCCCAGCGCACCCTTTTATTTGGCGACTTAACATTCTTAAGTCTATATAGACCTACCCGCTGGGTTAGTTTTGTTGCTTTCTTATAAGTTTCAGATCTGAATACTTCTGTCATTTTGTAATCTCCCAAATGAAGATTTCTTTCTTTTTTGGCTAAATCAACAACAAGACGATTTCCTTAAATGCAGTCAAGAACAGAAAAGAGATCGCAAGTTGTAGTCAGAGGTTCTAGATTAGTCTTGGAAGTTGCAGCACTCCTGCTGAAGCGATGATTTTTGCAGAGAAGCTTCCCATACGAAAAATAAATGTTTCAGTCACGCTAAAAATACGATTATTTTAAAGTGTCATGTCCATAACAAAGTCTGATGTGATAGGATATCTGTACAAAGCAGCATTAGGTAGGTAGGTTGCAGTGGCTGCTTGTGAACGGACTAGCACACATAGGCCCCGTAGGTCCCGTTGTGATACCACATGGATCTGACTGACCCCCTACTCAAACCATTTTGTGGATTTCGCAAAGCGCAGAATATCCTTTGGCTTAATTCTTGATAATTCGCCAAGATGATAAAAAATACCCGACCCCAGATATTTCAACCTATTGCCCCACAGCGCGGGACATTCACGTAGAAAATGCCTCACTGTTTCAGGCTCCTCCTCGTCTCTACAGCTTCCGCAGAAATCATTATAGGGAATGCCCAACCTTTCCGCATGCCTGCCTAAGCCTATATGCCCTGTTAGAAGTCCCATAAGTAATGAGAGTTCCTCCCTTCTGAGTTTGAGTAAGTCTTCGGACCTACTCGCGATAATCTTTGGCCACACCAGTTTTGTATGATTGCAGGTACCTAGGTTATCCCATCTATCCCTTGCCTGTTTAAAGAATATGTTCCTCGCTAAGAGCTTGCTAGTCGCGAGCGGCATGCCTTAACCCTTCCAGGACTGTGAAAGCGGAGTGGATGTACCCCCTCTAGCCAGCTCGTCTGCCATCTCATTTCCTTGTATGCCACAGTGTCCAGGCATCCATACCAGGTGAATTGAGAGTTGCTTAGCCATCTCGTTGAGAGATCCGCGACAGCTCTCCACAGCTGAGCGGCGTAAACCCCCCCGCCTACCTTGTCATCAAGTTTCTAACCATCTGTGTACAAATGGATTGACCCGTTGTCCTGACGAGGACCTTTCTCCCAGAATTCTCTTTCAGGTATTCTGATATCAAATTTCTTCTCAAAACAGTACTTCGGTATACAATAGTCCGAAATATACGCAGGGAGATTTTTAAGGATGGACGTGTGACCTTCACCAAGGGCCCTCCATCCTGGTAAATTCCTAATTCGCATTGCGGAGTACGCCGCATATAATTTACCGCATATGTCAACCGGTAGAATGTTAGGGACTGCATTCAGTGCCTCTGCCACTGTTGTGCGAAGCGCCTCACTAACACATATGAGCGCACTTCTGTGTACTCTTTGGATTACGATAATGTTGGGACTCTTCTCCAGGCCCGACCAACAGACCAGGACCCCATACAGAAGAATTGGTCTTACCACGGCAGTATAGAGCCAAAGTGTAACTTTGGGGGACAACCCCCATCTTTGTCCTATGGCACCCCTACAAGAGTATAGGGCCACAAAAGCCTTTTTAGTGCGCTCCTGGATGTTCTCTTTCCATGAGAGCTTTTTGTCGATAATAACCCCCAGGTATTTTGCGGAATCACCAAATTTAAGGGTGGTATTGCCTAATGTCGGTAGCCGTAGCGACGGAATTTTTTATTTCCTAGTAAACAGTACCAGCTCTGTTTTGGCCGGGTTAACACCTAGACCTTTATTCCCAGTCCACTCTTCGACTAGCCTTAGGTTTCTTTGCTTGATATCACATAGCGTTTGAGGATATTTACCACTCACAACCACCGCAAGGTCGTCTAGCAATCCACCGCCAAGGTTTCTAGCAATCCATTGACTGTAGCTACCCATAGAAGAGGGGAGAGGATCCCACCTTGTGGCGTGCCTCTGTTGACGACTTTGTTCACCGACAACCCAGCTAGGTCAGCGTGCACCCTCCTACTCGTCAGCAGTTGGTGCACGAATGACACAAGCCAAGGCTCGATACCCAAAGCCGTCAGGGCTGTCATGATCGCAGCATTAACTTGGCTCTCAATAATATTTATAGGTAAACATAACCTACACGGAATTCACCGAATTATCATTGCATTCTTCACTGTAGTGAAAAGCAGTGTTACTCAGATAAAATACGCGTTAACAATTAGAAGTTTTTGACTAAAATCGAGCTAGCTCGGAAGAGACTACATTTGTACCAACATAATTTCAAATCTTATGGTAGTAAAACTACGTGGTCCAAAGCTATATGTAGAGATCTTATAGAGATGGTTTCAATGGTTCTTTAATGAAAATAAAATTTACGATCTTGACTTTTGAAGGCTGTAAAAATGTGTTCAATCATTTTCTTAGCCAGAACAAGATTCTATAATAAAACTTTTAATATTTTGGAGGACAGAGCTCTGTTATAAGCAAATGTTTCTTTAGGAACAAGAAATCTTTATCATATTTTTGGCAAGGTAATTCCAACATTTTGGAAGACTGCCATACTCCGATCCGATTCTACTTGAACTGTGACTTGCTGAGGCAACCATCCACACTAATTCCAAAAAAGTTTAGTTTGACTGCATATTTGCTCGTAAATTCAAAAAGCTTTCTAGCATCCATATGAAAGTAAATGTACAAATATGAACTCTTAAGCTACTTAAATCCACTTCATGTACACCACGACTTTTATTATTTTCGTGCTAATCCACTTATTAAATGTCCATCTCATAACTCTTCACTATTAAACTGTAATGGTGTTATATATATATGAATACGATACGTATATCTAGAGCGAAAAGCAAACACTTCAAAGAAACAACAATCTCAAACCCATGCAAAGGTAATCTAATACTCGTACATACGCATGAATGATGTGCTGAGTGGCAAGTATCTCTAGCGCCTAGCTATAAACTTGTATTGCACCGACTGTAATCAAAACCGAATAGAGTGCTACCCTACAAAAGTTACCGTGACAAGCCTCCAAAGAGAGTGATCTGTGATGCGTGGCTTTCGTTTACAGTTTGCAAAAATTGAACACAACGAATACCTTATGGGCATAGCTTGGATAACTTATTTTTAATTTGTGTACCATACTTCTATCTTCCGATCGTACTAGTAGGGGAACAAAGTGAACCTATGTATCAGTAGCCATAGAGTCATAAGAGGATACAATTAGTGTCTTCATGAGACTAGATCAAACGCAGGGCAGTAATTCATATAAAGAGATCAAAAGAGGACTTAGTCGCATACCCGATTAATCCCAGATTCACCTTAGACCAATCGCATGTTTTGCAGGGTAACTAATACTCTCTTATACTCCACACAATCTCGTACATGAAGATTTATTTAATAAGAACACGTACGATATTCATTTCACTAATATATATATTTAGACTACGTGTTGTCTGTTTCAGTGTATTAAAATACTTTGTTGATATAAACTTCATAAATACCTAATTTGGTTTGTCGATTTATTTTACATACGCACGTGTGTATTCAAGCATAATATATGTATATATGTATATCATAGATTTGTTGGGATTATATAACAGGAGGTGTTTTGAATTTATGAATATGCAACTTAATTAAAATTTGATAAAGTTGAGACACAAATTTTTGTAAGAGTACTCCCTAGGTGTAAACTAACTCACAACTAGCCTGAATCAAAAGGCAATTAGTCAGCAAACTGTCCTTTTTCCATAAATTAATTGATATAATTAATTGATGGATATCGAAAAGAGACATACTGATTCATAATGTACCTCAAAAATGTGTTCATTCTCGATAAGTGAAAGTAATTTTTAAAGTAATTTAAATGGCACCGGGCAAAGTGGATAAGTTGTCGGCGAAAATATAAGAGAACCTGGCTTTTGACCTAGATAAATCGTATTCGGTTTTTAGCGGCATATAAATTTTGCTGTACTTCTTATTAGCAACTTTGTTTCCTTAAGTGATTTCGGCTTTGGATACAAATGTAACTTATAATAAAAACCGTTTTCTTTCGCAAGCACTTAGCGACTAGTGAATAAAATAACAAAATAAGTTTTTTTTTTTTTCAAAATTTTAAGTTTCCTTTAAAAATCTTATGGCTTGCACGATAGCAATCAAAATTATAAACGCTTATAATTATTACTTTTGCTATATTTTTTGAGTTCCAGTAATTACTGTATTTAGGTATATCGAAGAATAAAATGTGAGAGGAGAAAATCTCCAGTCCATCATACATTAAACTCATTTAGACCTTTCAGTCATTTTGTAAATAATGCATTTTACATATTTCATGGGGTAATATTAAGCGAAGCATATGTGTGATAGAGTTTTGATGTTTTTCCCGTCTAAAAGAATTACTTCTAGACTTAAATCTCAACATGCATAAATATTAATTACGTCTTCAATTGGCTGTAGTTCCTATATCTTTTTATCGCTATTCGTATGAATAATGATTACAGTAAGAATTACTTACACGCCCACATTTCAGAAGTTCACCCTGTTTACAATCCTGGGACAGTCATTCATACCAGGGACTTGTAACGGATTTCTGTTTCGTTATTGTTTCACAGGTAAGCAACGAAACAAACCTGTATCGTTACATGATATACCGAAACACGTAACGAAACTCTGAGAAACGAACAACAATTTTCCCGGAACGGTTCCAGCAGAAACAAAACTTGTACCGAAACTAACTACAGGTTTGATCACAATAACAGAACTGTAACAGAGACGCTAGGTATAGAAACAAAACTTGTAGTGAAACCTCAGAAACGAAATCCAAATAATAATAATAGTGACATGCAGTACATGTACAGTGGTTCACTAGAGGAGTGGCCAGGCGGAGGGGGGATAAAAAGTGCAAATTTTGTTTGATTCGTATAAAGAAACTGGCGATGGTGATAGAAAATAAAACTTTTAATTCATATACAGGGTGTTTTTTTTACAGGTTTGTTTTTCGAATAGAGATAAAACTGGCATTTTGTGGTCAAATCTGGCAACTCTAATGTCATTTATGTTCAGTTTGGTTTGCCATTTCATCATGAACAGGTTGACAAAAGAACAACGCTTGCAAATCGTGCAAATTTATTTCGAAAATAATGGTTCAGTTCGCGAAGTTTACCGTGAGCTCCGTCCATTTTATGGTCGACATAATCGTCCATCAGAGCAATTAATTCGGTTAACCATGGATCGTTTTCGCACTACGCTTACTCTATGTGATAATACGCATCCGCAGAGACGTCGAACAGTGCGCACCGAAGAAACAATTGCCGCTGTAGAGCAAAGTGTTGAAGAGGACCCGAATGAATCGATTCGCCACCGTGCACAGCAATTGGAGCTTTGTCCATCAACTTTATGGAAGATTTTGCGCAAAGATCTTGGCTTGCGACCTTACAAGATCCAGCTTGTGCAAGAATTAAAGCCGCGAGACCATGCAATGCGTCGTGATTTTGGTGTATGGGCCGAAAATGAGATTGATTTCGATGCTGATTTTCATCGCAAAATTTTCTTCAGTGATGAGGCTCATTTTTGGTTGAATGGCTACGTCACACAAGCAAAATTGCCGCATTTGGAGTGAAGAGAATCCACATGAGACCCTTGAAACGCCATTACATCCACAAAAACTGACTGTTTGGTGTGCTCTATGGGCTGGTGGAGTCATTGGGCCATACTTCTTCCGCAATAATGCTGGAGAGGCAGCTACCGTTAATGGAGAGCGGTATAGAGCCATGATAACCGACTATTTTGTTCCCGAATTGGATGGCATGAATGTGGATGAGTTGTGGTTCCAACAAGACGGCGCTACATGCCACACAGCGCACGTCACAATCGATTGATTGAAGGAAACATTCGATGAGCGCATAATTTCGCGGAATGGACCTGTCAATTGGCCACCAAGGTCGTGTGATTTGACACCATTGGATTATTTTCTTTGGGGATATGTGAAGTCGCTCGTCTACACCAACAAACCAGAAACGTTAGGGGAATTGGAAGCCAACATTCGTGGCGTTATTGCCGACATACGGCCCCATATGCTCGAAAAAGTGGTTGAAAATTGGACCTGTAGAATTGGCTTTATTCGAGCCAGCCGCGGCGGCCACATGCCCGAAATCATATTTAAACATTAATGGCATAAAATTATCCTTCCAATAAAGCCAAATTGATGGACCTTGAAACGATTTTCTTGTGTTTTATTTCAATTCGAAGTTCTATACCCCTAAAAAAAACACCCTTTACATACATAGCGCAACGGATTGAGAAAAATTTACATAGATAATTAATTATAATTATCATTAGATATTTCTTTTTCTAATGTTAATTCATAAACGTCGAAGCATTGCAGGATGTTTTCGGGGGTTAGATCTGTTTTTGCTGCATGTTGCCTCAAATTTGTCATTGCACCTGATAAGTAATATATTATTCAATATACTTGATTTCATTTTTGTTCTGAGTGACGAATATTTGTAGTGCACTTCCGAGAAGAGCCGTTCCATGCAAACTTCAGTTGCAGCTGCACCATTTACAATTTTTGCCAATTGATACAGCTGTGGGTGCATATTTTTTGAGCTTCCTACCAAAGTAGTATAACCTCTGGCGGTAGTGATGTCAATCAGTAATTGTCTTATACAGACTTCATGCAGAGAATGCTGGGCATTGGTATTGCGAAATTGTCCCAGAGTCCGACTCACTAGTTGGAGTAGGTGTGGGTATTGATGCAGCGCTGGGGTGTCGTTCATACTGAAAGGTAGTTCTATCTTCGAATTTGCTTGTTTTTTCCCAGAGATTCACCAATGTGTCCAGTGCTGTGCCTATATGACGATACTCAGTCAGCAGTAATGAGAATCGTGGATCCAGGTGCACACATGATAATAAAGTAGCACTTTCCATGAGATGAGTTTATCTGGCATACATAGCCTGGTAAATCGTTTGTTTCGTACTTACAGCACTTGCAAATGCCAAAAAATTATCCAAGTGGTAGGTGTTCTTCTTGGAGTTTCTTGCTGGCTATTTTAGCCGAACACAATGTTTTAAACAAATTGGAAAAGTGAGCTACTTTTCAAATTTTTAACACTTCTTTACAGCGAAACGGCTAACTTTTTGCTTCAAAATGAGTAGAATGCATATGTATACGTACATAATTATAAACAACTTACTAGCAGAAACCGCATAGGGTTTTGTTTCTGTTCCGTTACAGTTTCGGTACGCAAGAAACGCTACTAGTATTGTTTCTATACCTTAGGTTTCTATACAGTTTTGATTACGAGAAACATTTCCTAGTTTTGTTTCTCTACAGATATGTTTTGTTACAATTTTGTTACAGAGGTAGCGTTTCAGGTTTCTTTTCTGTGCCCAGTGTTTCGTTACGGCTTAGGGTTCTGTCAGTTTTGTTACTTAGAGTTTCGTTACACTTCTGTTACTCATTGCGAACGGTTCCAGTCATTCGATTTCCAATTATGGTTCTATATTTATGTGTTTCTGGGAACAATAACGGCAGAAACGGAGTTTCGTTTCTATCAAAGGTTTTGTTACAAGTCTCTGATTCATACCAACAATTTACTTTTCCAAACCAAGGGATGTTCAAAACTTACAAAAACCAACTGCTGTTCTGGCTCGAAAACTATCGATTTTACAACAAAAAAAAACAATAAAAACATTTTCGATCGGGAATTTTCTGACAGAAAAATGGTGAAAGAACACTTTTCTATGGCTGTTACCATTACAAAAAATTTAATTTTAAATGGGTGCAGCAATGTATGTTTTTCATATTTCTTGATTATTTGTTCAACATTTTACGAAAAACTGCCTTAAACCATTGACATTTGGGGTATCTTGCCGGGTGTATTGTTATTTTTTGCCTATATCATACATTTTTTTACTTTACTCATTCTTTGAAATTCAACAAGTAAACATGGTTTAGGCTGTTTTTGTTTTGCCCTATTTTTCTTGCAGTGACAAATCCAATTAAACTCCTCATACTGCAAATGTAGCTAATATTACTTAATTACCCAAACTAACATGCATATCTAAATATTAAATCCAATTCGTTAAGCCACACAGTCATCGCAACCTCATCGTAATTTATGTGTGCACCAAACGAATACAAAGTCATTCTTAGCTTTAGTGCGGCCGACGAAAAAGCTCTACCGTCATCCACCATACACACAGGTAGGTTAATATTAGCAACTGCTAGCCTTGTAGCTTTGCTACATCACTCATACTCATTAAAGTCACAAACTCGTGAGTATATTTCAAGATATCCCTGCAGTCAAACCTACTAGGTTAAGGCTACTGCGCCACAAAGCTCTATCAGTTGTGCTGTCTTGTTTCTATTATTAGCCACTGGTATTTTAAACACGAAAATGTCTTACGACATATCGATTACTAGCCTTTGCATCAGCATTTTAAAGTAAAAAGATCAGTCAGCCTATGCATTAGTATCATACCAGGTAATGTCCTGTGAAGGAAAGTCGAAACTTTTCTGAAAGTCTAAAACCTTGACTTATAGATAAGATTTATCTTAGAAATATATTGATGTCGAAACAACATTATACATGTAAATGGTTGAAACATGTAATTCACTAGTTTGCAGATTGGTAGGAGTACCGTAGGCATAACCCATACTACAACTACTTTCAGGGCTTAGCCCCCGTTTTCTACATTTTATATTAAAATATTTGTTTACACTGACTTTTAACAACTTTTTCAACTATATTTCCAAGCGAAATAATATTAATAAATCAAAAAAAATCTAATTAAACAATAAAACGTTTGTTGTCTAGAATGACTATTTACTACAGGGTATCATTAGCCATACACTCCCCTTCATAATGCTCCTGACAAATATGTATCTTATAAATAACATTTAAAAAGGTTGCACCTCGCTTACGGTTGAAGCAATGTCATACAAAAAAACACCCCAGACAAGGTAGTTGAAGGGACGAAGGTGTTGAACAACTTGCAAATTTCACAAACGAGGAGACAAACTCATTTAAATTATCAATACGCACTTATGCATGAGTTTGCATTTATGTCTGTATGTATACACATTTGAGACATTTGTCACTATTTTCTTCTGCTTTTTGGTTAAGTTTTTGTGTGGAACTATAAATGTATTAACACATTCGCAAAAACAGACAATATTGACATTGACACATTCAACCAATGCGAACGCTTAGTTTTCTTTTGGTTTAACTCGACTCAACGAAGGACAACGACCGCCGTGCTTCCTGTGAATACATCAGCAATGGCACTGTGATTTGCAAAGAAATATGCAAAACGAACTCAAATATGGTTGCCTTTTATTTGGCTTATTTCGTTATATCATAAGGCTTATAGTGCTTCAGGTTGATATGACTGTAGTTTTAACTCACACTGAAAAGTTTGGCCGAATAAACGTTGTTGTTGTAGTAGCAATAATTCCAGTAATCCCTTGCGGTACATGCCCGACTGAATGAAACTTTAAAACATTTTTAGCTGGGATAGGGCATTTTCGAAAAGAATTCTTATTTGGTGTTATTGAAAAAAACTCTAAGATAGCACATTCTTCAACAAAATTCTGAATAGGGTCTTTATTGCATTTCAAATAAGCCGCATTGGTTCTTGATTTGCTTTGAAACTCAAAATATATTCGATTAAATAACCGGTTCGTTTACTACTTTAAGTTTTTTTAATAATTTTTAGATTAAAATGATAGCAAAAATACATTTGAAGGGTTTGTTTACCGTTTCCTGGAATTAGGAACACCTTTTTAAGGTATTCTTAGTTTAAATGTGAACAAAAGTTTCTGGAAAGCTATAGATATATGAAGATATAGCTTAAAATCGAAGCTTTCCTATGTATCTATGTTTCTACGAAGGCGACGAACTGAATGTTACAGTAAATGTCTTACAAGAACTTCTTCTGTCAGAGCTACTCCAACCCCACAACGCATTTAAAAGCCTAACGATCAATTAAAATAAGTCTTATCTGAGGTGAATCTTTTTACTTGGTTACTATTATGCAGTCATGTGCACAGTCATCTACATACATAAGCACTTTTGGATGAACTTTCGATTGGGGATTTGCAAGTTGCGACAGATGCATTCACTGTAACAGCTCGGGTATTAAAAATAAATAGATATTAATATTTAGGATGCATTTCATTAAAAGATTGCAAAATGTGGTCTTGGTTAATTTTTTTTAATCATTGCTGGAAGTAAACATATATTTTAAACTTCAAATATTTTAAAAATGCTACTAATATTGGCCGATTTTTCGCAAGCACTTAGTAACTTCTGAATAAATTAACAATGAAATTTTCGCTGAAATTTTTAGATTTCCTCCTTACTAATTTCTACTTGTTTTCAATTCAAAAAAATTTAATCGAAATGGCGCATAAAATAAGGTCATTATTTAAAAAATTAAACAATTAGTTTTGAAAAATTTCGAACCCTATAGAGCTGGTACCCGTGTTTATGGCCGCTTTCGAACCTTTCAAAATCAACAGGTTGATTGCACTAATGTCAAACTTTACATATAAATACTTAACAGAAAAATCGTAACAGCTTTTTTTACCTTTTTCAAGTGCTTTTTATTACAAAAAAAACTTAAATGCAGTAGCAAAAATTCACGTATATGTTAGTGCTATTCAAGAATTTGATTAGTATCTTTCTATTTAATAAAATAGTTTTTTCGTTGCCACTGTTATGATTAGCTTCTTTTGAAACGGATTGCTTCAAATCAACCACATGTGCCACAACTTTAAGCGCCATGCACTATCCATAAACATACATATGTACGGATGTGCTTTAAGGAATTAAAAATGCATCCTTAATGACTTTTATAATGTAAAAAGATAAACTATTTATTTATTAATTAATAATAAATTAATGCAAGCTGACTGCAAATGAAGGAATTGTTGTGTTGCTCTTGGCTTTTTCATATTTGCATATTTGACCAATAAATTCAGATCATTTCTTTAGTAAGGGTATGTTGTAATCAAGTAATAAAAAATGCGCAAAACCGAACTACGTATAAGTGATTTAGCAAATGGTCATATTCTCAAACTTGTATAGTATATTTATCATTATTTTTTCGCAAAAACTTGATTTTAGTTAAGTAGCTAGATGTTAAAAATTGTAGTTTTTTTGTTTGTTTGAGTAGCGACAAAGTGACAGTCCTTTGCCTGACACCCGAACCAGAAACCGGTATACTTCGGTACTCCCTTGTGGCACATGCCGGACTGTCGCGGGAGCGATTTTCTATAAACAATGCAACCTTCAAGGTCATGTCATCACTCCTTCTTTTAGGAAGGAGAAGGTGGGTAGTGAGAGGTGAGAAGCATCATATCCGTGGATCAACCATGAACTTGCTCGTCATTAACTTTGTGCATATAAGTCGCCTCTTACGACTCGGGCATGTTTGTGTGTGTGTTTGTTTCTTTTTAATTTGAATAAGCCTTAAAGGTTCAAATATTTCGTCGGAGTTAGAGTTTTTTGTTGGCTAATTTTTCTACGATCGGGTTTTTTTTACGTCTGA
Source organism: Merzomyia westermanni (assembly GCA_949987695.1). Classification (NCBI taxonomy): domain Eukaryota; kingdom Metazoa; phylum Arthropoda; class Insecta; order Diptera; family Tephritidae; genus Merzomyia; species Merzomyia westermanni. The sequence goes on from OX465288.1 coordinate 207,277,315, forward strand.
ATTTCCATTTTCTTTTCTTTGCGCAAAAAGAATAATGTTCCGAAACCAATTGAGAAATGGAACTTAGTCACATCGCTTATTGCAGCATTCGTTAGCAACTTTCGTTTGATGACTATATTGTTCTAACATATTTTAGGTTGCCCTGGTCCACATATTGGTTGATAGCTTCGGAAACGGTCAGCTGTCGAAATAAAAGATATCTAAAATTGTAAGTTAAACGTCTTGTAATAAAACGATAGCGATGAAACGGTGGTCAAATTCAAATTCAATTCTATTAAGCAGTTTTCGAGTGATGCGCTCTTAAACATACCGATAAACTTACCAACATTCTAAAAACTATTACTTTGGATTCTATTGGCGCAATATTGAGCCCTCCTATCAATTTTTCTTGAATTATTATAATATATTGTATTATGTAGAGAAGAAATTGAGAAAATTTTTTATTTAGATCGTTAGCTCTGTTTCAAAACATTCACTTAAAATACGTGGCAGTGATTCCATGTAGGCAGATGTAAACTTCAAAGTTTCCCATGCGCTTGTCCCGAATATACGAGTATATGGGCATGCATAATAAGTAGTAATTTGATACGAAAGTAAAAAAGATTGAAAAAAATTCCCTTTGCGAATTTGTGCTTATCTTATTTCTACATTTTTTTGACACATTTCCAAAGTAAAACCGTGAATTCAAAAAAAATCATACAATAACGAAAATTAAATTATAGAAAGTTCTACATTTTCAATGCTTTCTGGAGTATTTTTTTGCCGTCATGAAAAATAATATCTAAATAAGAATTTAAAAAAAAATGTGTTTGGCGCAGTCTAATACCCATTATATAAGTACATGTTATCACATGATACGTAAACAATATCTATTGTTTGAGTGCAAATTATTGCAAAAGGCATTTAAGTGGTCCTGACGTCAAATATATTCAGCTAATTGAACTGTTTTCTGTTTTTTCTGTGTTTGTCCTGGCATTTATATATTTTATTAAGCTTAAAAACCAAGGACAGAAATTAAGATTTGAATGCTTCTTTTATTATACACTAGATACCATGGTTATGCGAGGCCTCGTCACGAAACCGCATGAAAAATATTTCGACAAAAACCAAAACGGCTCCCACGATCGATTTCAGAATTTTTGAGGAACCAATGTGCGTGCAAATTTAAAAAGTATAACAAATTTCGCAGACAGTGTATTAAAATCAGCACAGAATCTTAAATGTAAGGCGAACCTCAAGTGAAACACAGGAATAGCCATTGGTATGCACATTCTAATGAGAACATTTTTTTATATGAAATAACTTCGACCGACATAATCCTACTTTTTGTCTAGGTAATCTTTCATTTACTGCAAAAAACTTTACAAAAAAAACGTTCATAAATATCTTAGTTGTAACAACAAATATCCATGTTTTAAATTTATGGGATAACAGCAGTCATCTGCTTACCTGCGGCTATGTAAATAATTTGAAAAAAAAAACCAGCAATCGGCAGCTGCATTTGAACAAGTTGTCAACGCAAAATATTGGCTTTTTTGTGGAAATGAAAACATGCCGAATAACACAAACAAATATACATGGCGATATCATAAGCAAATAGACAAACCGAAAGCGGATAAAACTACTGTTTAATGATCACACCGTATTAAGGGATTAAATTCAGCGATTAACAGTTGAAGTTGCAATAAAAAAAATTTTAAATTATTTGCAATAGTTTATACAAATATAAATTTTTGGTAGTCAATACGATTTAGTTTTGTAATCTTAAAGACCTTTTATGCCTCATAGTGAATGAAAAATTAATACGTATTCCTGTAGAAGAAATTTCGTAACAATCGTATTACTTATATCTACATATAGTAGAATTGTAACTGGTCGATGTCTCCACATTCAAGATATTGAAGAAAAATTGATAGGAGGGATTATTGTAGAGCCCTCAGAACCAAAAGCAACAGTTTTTCAAATTTTTGTCTATCTGTCTGTATTTTTGAGCGTATTACTCTTAAACTGATAATTAGAATTGAATAAAACTTTTATTACTTCCTTACTAGACGTCTAACTTAAAATATAAGATAACCCGTATTTCGATAACTCAACCGGTTCCGGAGCTATAAACCAATATATGGAACAGTTTGACCCAAAATGTGTTAGTACAATATGTATGACTATCAAACGAAAGGTAGGAATGAGTGTGCAATAAGCGAGGTGATTAACATCCATATCTCAACTGATTTTAGAGATATAATGTTTAAAATCGAACTCATTCTATTAAAAGTTCTGACACTCAGCGAAGCGTGGACTGGTTTTCTAGTTACAAAAAAGAGAGGTAACATCCCTTCTGGTATAACTTCGATCCGAGAAATACGATTTCAGCCATATTAAAAAGCTAGAATAAAAGCCCAAATCTGTAATTTGATCGGTTTCCATTTCGAAAAAGCTTCGAAAAGTCAGTATAAATGCGTAAAAACAGAACTCAGAGAATACTGCAAGATTGGGATCTGTCGATCGGCCAAGCATAAAAACATGCTGATGAGTTGAAACCAAATGCTTTATTGCAAAAAATATCTTATCGGTAATATCAAACAATTTTTCAAATAGTAGACAGTTTGGAAATGGGACGTTGATTTGATAATCATTCTTGAAAATCGAGGCAAGAGAATATAGTTGTCACAACTAAGAGATTTATATAAAACTAATCAGAAAGGTAGGCAATTGCTGCATGATTTTAAACAAAAAATAGCAACAGCATTAACACAGATGACTTGATGACCAATATACAACTGATGGTATTATCTATATATAAGGAAACTGCACCAAAATTGATATAGGTATCATCTTCATCCAAAATCGTCTCAGACTCCAAATTTCAATGGAAGGATTAAGCTAAAATTATGAAAATATGCACTTATGTTATTATGGAAGATCAGGGCACTGTACAGTACAGACCACGCAGAGCTATTTATTTAGATTTAGTTCTGTTAACGACTTCCCAAAGTCAAATCTTCTATACTTACCTTAAGCTACTTTCTTATCGCTAACTCAATCAAAATAAAATTCAAACTCATTCAAAAGCTTTAAAAGATTTTCTGCACAGCCAAAGCCAGGACTGCCCTGACCTGTTCTACTTTAGTACCTTTTTTCATTAAAATGCAAATATCGACAACTTTGCAGCACGTTGTTGAAAACGAGCTCGTAATTTTAAGCCATAAAGCTATGCATCCGCTCATAGTATTGTGTGTGTAAACGTATGAAGACATAGCAATTGATAATGATGTATTCTTTTTTTTTGTTAAATTTTCATATTAATTACCATTGATACATGTTTCATTTGGTTTTGTAATACATTTTAATTGTTTCATTATCGGCTAATATAGAAAGTGTTAAAAACACAAACCTTTCATTACGTAAGGTCAAATGTCATAGTTTTTGTGTGACAGTGCAGATTACAGATTAAATTTCAATAATTTTAGTTTTATTGAAAAACTGTAAAAAAGCGCATAACAAGCGCAATGGCATAGTTCGTGTATTTGGGGCATAATTAAAATGTTTGGAATAAATTCAAATTACAAATGCAATTAAAGTTATTTTTTTTTTTCAGAGACAAAAAATAACTATTATTTGAAGTTTCTTTATCAAAAACGTTGCTTGAATTTTAAAATTTATTCAAAACGCTGCTTCATAACAATTATTTAATGAAGAAAACATTTTTTTTTTCAAATAAGACGTGTTGAATTTTTTGTGTGAAAAAGACTGCACCGTTAAGTATTGTCCTTGTTCCCTGGAATTGGGCAAATCCTCTCGATCCTGATCAAGTATTTCTCGTCCATAACAGTTATGAAGCAACGTGAAAAATAAACGTGGACAAATAACTATTATTTCCAAAAAAATTAAACAAACGTTGACAAATAACTCTTATTTAAAAAATTAATTTTTTTTCTTCATCGAATAATTATTATGAAGCAACGTTTATTCGAACTGACTTGTCTCTGATTTTTTTAGCTTTTTATTGCTTTTAACTTTTTTCCCATTTATTCATCACACGAAAAATTAAATTAGATCACATCAGCATAAAACAATCAATGTAAACATACGCCGTTTAGCGCAACGTCAATGCCAACGCATCAATCAATGTCATTACTCATACGCCCCGTCGGAAGTGTACTGCAATTATTTCTACTATCTATACAAGCAAGCATATACTCGTATACATACATAGATAAATTCATACACACATTGCATGTGATTCACTTTATAAATCACACGGTTCAACTAAGTTTATGGTTCTGCTGCTTTAATTCCGTTGTATTAATATTTAATAAATTGCTAGTGTTATCTGTAAAAATCACATGGGATCCGCCGCCCAAAGAACATCGGAATCAAAGGATAATTAAGTGGAGTGAGCATAAAAGCGCATGATAAATAAGTTATAGTAAATTTTCATTTTCATTTCCGACGTCCCTAACCACCGTATATATATATACACATAACAAAATACCTTAGTACACAACATTTATTGAACCTACGCTCAAACCAACTAATTGCAAACAACAAGAAAACTAGTATCCCAACTAGTTAGGCAACTATCTTTTTTTCATAAAGACAACAAAAACTTTTGGCAATAATGGAAAGTGAAAATAGTATTAATGCCGGCTCAATTGTGAAAGGTAATTTTTGTAAGCCCGTCAATGGAATTACAGACAACTCCATCTCCTAAATGACAAATAAACCAAAATTCCCAAACAAATGAACCCTCAGAAGTTTACGTAACTTCACTAACCGTGAATCTGGAAAGCAAGTCGCCTAGCTAAAATATTGTTACGTTATCTGGTCGTTGAGGGTGCTCGCATAGCACTGCTAGCTGAAATTGACAGCTGTAATTCATTCCGACCACGAAATTGCCAGAAGTGTTCCAAAATAGACAGAGTCTACTATTCTGCGTCCAGATTTGAATTCAGCGCATCGAAAACCTTTAGGAAAGTATGGTCTGGTTTATGGTCAAATTTCTTGTCGGCCTGTGTAATTAGTAGAAGCAAAAAATGTATGTTGATAGCATAACTAGTTATTCTGTTTTAGAAGATAAGTAAAAAAGCAAGTGGAGTTCCAGCAGTGGTGGATAATTTTATCAATAACAATTCTAAATATTTATATATGCTGCAGGAATTTTTTTTTTTTTTTTAATACTCCTCACTCTCAGTAGGAATAACATTGATGAGAGGGATTAATATACCAAATTTTGGTAGCTTCGCATTAACTGTTCATATAATAATACTGTTGAAGGTAATATACCGTCAGAAAGTTCCAGAGATATGTGACAAAAAATATCCAAATGACAGCACTCCCGGTATGTTTCTACCAAGAGAAAATTCTAAACAAACTTGTCAATGTCTTCTCAGGTGGTGTATTTCGTCAAACAATTAATCTTATTATTTCGAGTAGGCTTTGTCGCAGTAATACTACTAATTACTGCTAAATTTCAACATTTTGACCTCATTCGCCTTGTTAGTCTATTCGCTAATTCTTTTTCTTTTTTCGCCTCCTTGTTTTTTTTTTCTCCTACCTACTCAAGAAGAGCTATTTTACAACCTCCTTTTGAGTGCTTACCCAATTGCATGCAGTTACAACTCAGTTACAATGCTATTCAAACTGTTGATCCGTAATGCAGGGAATCTCAAAGGTGATCAATGTTATTATTATGTATAGTTGACTTTTATTAATTGAATTTTAATTAAAACTGTTTTTTAAAACGAATACAGAGAAGGTTATGCGGTTGTTGCCCATACAGCGCCATGTATGATATTAATTAAGCAGATCTGCATCACAGTAAGGAAATTATTGTTCGATTTAGCGACTGTAAATTGTGCCCGATTTGCTAGAATCACATAGTTTAGTGTTTCAGTGCAAAAATGGCTTTTGGCTGGTGGAAAATAAATGACAAATTTTCATCCCAATATATTTGACCAAATGCTATTCAAGTGAAATAATAACAAATCCAAGCAAGGATTGTTGGTCGATGCTGTTAAAACGCGTCGGTTTGTTTACCCGATGTACTATGTGGTTGTTTTCTTCTTTCAAAAGCTTAATCATCTATTCGTTTTTATTCTCAGCCTTGTAAAATTCTGACCCAGCTTAGGGAGGAAAATTCAGATCAATGTTGTTACTATACCCACTAAGACACTTCATTGTACCTACATAATCCAAAAAACTATTATATAGTATGACAATGCTTTGCCTTTTTGAAAAAACGTAAGTTTGTTGGCTATGGGAGAGACTAATTCATTTAATATATTATGGGGTGGCATGAAGAGTAGTTGACTTGGTAGTCGATGCAAAAAGGTTTAGATGGTTATATCGTAAGTACAAGATGACAAAAATCGATCTTTACAAGCTATTTAATATAAATGGAAATTAAAAAGCAGAAAAATGCCGATGAAACAATCGGTTCAAACACCATCTCGGCAAACTGAGTTTTTTTATTTCCTTCCGTACTCCTAAGGATGCTTAACATGGTAAAGAGTTGACTTCGTTATATTCATCAAACACTCCAAATTATAGAACAAAATACTTACGAAAATTGTTGATACTTAACAGCATATGTATAATAATAAGTATATCATCAATTTCCATCAACTCATACAGCTCTAATTCGCGAAAAAAATTAAATGCCGTAATAACTCACAACGCAAGAGCTGACTTAGCAGTAAAATAATAAAGTTCCTGACCAACTGCATAATGGCGTTACCAAGGCAAGTTAAAGAGTAATGAAATTTGCTGCTTACATTTCGAAATCAAATTCTGACAGACAGAGCAACGTACTCACATTTATATGAATGTAGGAATATGGATACGAGCGTTAGTTAAAAGCAATGTCAAATCGGCGAATTGCATAATTTACTATTCATTTCATTAAGAAACGTTGTAAAAACAGCTATAACTACTTCTTAGTAAGCATAAGAACTATAAACATATAGCCATACGTAGTAGCAAATATATTGCATGTCAATTTTAATTATAGTAGCTCATTCGTGTCTGCATTCAAGGATCTATACGAGGATGCCAACAGACTTGATGAATGCACTATTGAATGGAAAAAAGCTAGATCACGTCGAATTTCAAAGCAATTATATGAAGCCGTTGCGACGGTGGAAGGAGCTGTGAGTGAACCGTATGGGATTCTCATACTGCAGAATATGAAACTCAAACCTTCAATGGCATAGAACAAATTTATGAAATGTGAACAAACATTTCCTTCCTTCCTTCCTTCCTTCCTTCCTCCAAAGCATCTGGGTTAAACTTTTTTCGTATACAAAATTGTATTTCCCCCTCTTATATTTTCTATAAATATACAGCTGGCGAGGGTAAGAATTTCTTGTGCAGCTAATGTTGCATGTAAATGTCCATAGATTACAATTCACATACGCGCAAAATGGATGCAAAAGCAACCCAGAGTAATGTGGCGGAGATATTTTCAAACATTTTCACACTTATTATTGCTGCGAAGTCGTTAGTGTGGGCTCATATGACAGCAGTATTTGTGGCACCGCGCACCGCACTTTCATATTGACACATGCGGCACCATAGCGCTAACACCCCTGCAAAAAATAGTACGACTGATCTCTAAAGAAGGTGTTCCGGGAGCAATACCTTTCGTCAACAGTGGGCTACAATTGATCCCAACTATTCCGTTACAAGCATCATTGTGATAAGCCGAATTTAATTTCTGTAACCTACTTTTAGGTGTTGAAAGTAAACTTGTCCGATGGTACCCGCAGGGGAACAAAGATAATCTGCCCGATACCACCCTTTTGGGCATGAAAGAGAACAATTAGTCCCTTCAGAGGACATGCTCAAACAAAAGGGATCACTTCAACCCATACAAAGAGATCAAAACGGGCTCCTTTGCGACTCACCCCGGATTCATCCTAGCCTAATCGCATTTTTTGCAGAGACGTTTCATATACATGCATACATATGTACATACACATCGATTTATGCATTTTTTTGTGCCTCATGGCACTAGCGATTACAACAACAGTTCAAGAGCTTACCAACCCCTTTTTTCGATTTTTTGTTTTGTTTCTCATTCTTCCATTTGCACTTTTGAGTTCTACCTCTAACATTCTACTTGTGAACTGTTGTTGTCACATGTCGTCATTTTGCCACAAAACATCAGTGAAGTGGCAGCCATCGAGTTGAACGGGAACGCTTTTTCAGCAAAAACAACAATGCATTTTTTCCACCCATGAACGCTGACAATGCAACGGCAAGGGAAATATGTAGATATATGTAATAGGTTTCAGCTGAAATCGCTTAGAACCTCTCTCACGTCTACATATCCACAGCATACGGTGCATTCGGGCGAGAAGGATTTTAGAAACCAAAAATGAATACTAACTCATCTAGTTTATTTAACGCCTTCGCGCCACGTTATGCTTTTTTCGGAAGAGACATAAATTTCGCTGTGTTGCCTAAATTTATTCGTTTAATGACAAAGCGATGCACCGCTTCAAGTATTAAGGTGGCTCAGTGCTGTTTGATGTTGACAAATCATTTATATAGTAATTTTTGGGTTGGGCTTGCCCAGTAATAAATAATCTAAGCTACTTAGCTTATTAAACTTTTCAAAGATTTTCTTTCCAACTGGCTTCCAATGCTAGCTTTGATGCAACTTTCTATGCTATATAATTTAAATAAGCTGAAAGCACTTAGCGCATATTTATGAATAAATCAAAAAAATGGTATATTTTCGCAAAATTTGTATGCTTACTTTTTTGTTGTTTTCAATGAAAAATTTATTTTGGACAAGTCTGCTTGACTGATTTCTCTGATTAAATTTTTAAAATAACATTTTTTGTGCCAGACAGGGATAAAGACATATTTTCAAAGTAAAATGTTTAAAAAGTTTGTTAAACTAGCTTTTACCCGCGACTCCGCGACGATAGTTCTTCTAAAGACATTTTTATTTATCAGCCAATCGCGTCATAAATAAGAATTTTTCCGAATAGGTCGGTCCCTGGTCCACTTTTCCGGAATCGCATGAGTCTCTTACCTATTCTATGCTCCTGAGAATAAGTGTACAAAATTTCGTAGAGATCGGTTTAGTAGTTTAGACGTTAAAGCCCCACAAACTTACGCATTTATAATATTAGTAAGATTAAAGTCTTAAATGTTTAAAAATACCACGCAATTCTATATCGTTTAAAATATTTATGCATAGAGAGCAGCAAACAAACCACAAATGTCTATCAAATATATTTTCTTTTTTTAGCTCAGCTAGTGCAGCACCAAATATGAGAACTCTTTGAAGTAGCGCTACGTTCATAACATACGAAATTTTTATTTACTGCATTGAATGAGAGACAGGAGGAGAGGAATATGGTTAAAGAGGAATAACAGAAGAGTGAGGAAGACCATGGGGATGTATGAACGAAGGGGAAGAAGAAACAGAAGAGGTAGAGGAAAAAGTATAAAAAGGTATAGTAGAAGAGGGGGACTAGAATAGTAATACTAATAAGAGTAGGAATAGGCATAGGAAGAGGGAGAAGAGGATAACTTGACATGGGAAAAAAAGATGTCGAAGAGCAAGCAGCAGCAGATGAGAATGGGAGATGTAGTTACAAAAAATATTCTCAACAGCTGAGTGAACAGAAAGTACATGGAATATCCGGACATGAAGATCGCAAACTTTAGCCCGAGACGTGGGTTTTTTTTAACTTTCTTTGTTATTTTACGTGCTCCTGAATGATATCAAGCCTATTATCAGTCCAGACTAGGTATAATTCTTCGGTAAGCTCACTACAACAGCAGTCTACATATTCATGAGTCCAGACACCGATTTAGTACGCAGTGTGTGTGCCCTCTCCGGCTAGGGTTTCGACAGCCCTTTTCGATAGTTACAAGGCAGTACACACTTTCATATATGTTGCCAAATAGATTTTATTTTTTCAGAACACAATTCCATATTATTTTTTGAACGAACTATTCATATTTTATGGAACATAATATTTAACTTCGTCGTGCATTTAAAAAATTTCTTACACAAGTTTAATGTTTTCAAACCGATAAAACTTCCGCAAACCTTGCTCTCTATTTTTCGGTCATATAAAGAAGGGAGTAAGATAGAGATTTTGAAACAAAAGTTGTTGGTTTATTTTTTAGAAACAGCAAAAACATAAATTTAATCAGATTCAGTGCCAACGGTCGTGAATAAGCCTTCATCCTGCACAGTGCGAGAGAACTTTTAGGGGCTAAGCAAATATATTGGAAAAATGTTTAAGAAAGAATTAGATAGAAATATAGTTCGGAAGAATGAGTTCCAATTTGAAACGACTTATTTAATTTGTATAATTTCTAAATATCTGAAGTTTCTTCCTACATCTATGCTTCCATAAATATCAGACGCTCAGAAAAAAGTCCATACGTACATACGTATGAGTATACAAATCTCAAAATAAAATCCACATTATTACATTAAATTACTATAAAGTTTTCGAGGTTATGTTTGTTCTGAAAACTGTTTAATATGAAATAAATTTAACCAAAAAAGAAATTTACTTCCTGAACACCATGAGCTGAAGCAGTCCATTTTACCAAAAATTACAAGATTAAAAAACTACATAACCGACAATTTCATTGATATATATGGTTATGGGCCCATTTTATTATATTACAACAAATATTGTTGAAAAAAAAGACATCTGAGACTCATTAAACTACTTGCAAATGATGTACGAGGAATGCCAGTCCAAGGATACCGGCATCAATTACAGGTACTGAAAGTCCTGGGATTGTAGAAAATATGAGAATAGGAATTTGCAAATACATCTTGATTTTCTTGCTGATGAGTGATATTTATGAATATATTAATGTTCTGTTTTGTTTAGGAACTAACAAGAAACTGTGGGTCTACCGATCCCACTTTAAACAGTTTATTTACTTAATATTAAATTTTTTACTTAAAAGTGAAATCTTCTATAACAAAAAAATCCATTTTCTTTTGTCATTTTAAAATGGCTCGACCTGACAAACACGAATTGATTTAATCAGTGATGATAAATTTTAAATATTACCTAAAAACGTGGTGGATTCGAAAAGTTTTGTTTCAAAAATTCTAGACTTTTGGAAAACAAATGTCTGTGCCTATTTGATTTTGAATAAAACCACTCTCGTTTCCAAAACCAATCTTAATGAAATTCATTTATGTGTTAAATATTTTAGTTCAAACAGTTCGAAGAATATGGACAGTTTGAAGAAAAAGGAATAAAAGCCAAATTCCGGTATTTAAGAAACCAAAAAAAATGTCATCCCTAGTAAGCACTGTTATTGTCTGTTGTAAAAGAGTTATATACAAAGTAACGCACTCGCCACTAAGTGAATTTTACATCGCAGTTGAACATTACATTTAACTATTTCATTTTTCCTAAAAATCTTTTTCCTTAGCAACGAATACAAATGCAGAAACGCAAAGTTAAAAAGATTTTCGAAATTTGCATTCACTGCCATTGTCAAACACAATTTTTAAACAGAATGCTCCATCCTTGTCTTTTCTATTAAGAAATTACCTCGAAAGCCATGCAACTTCATAAGCAAAAAGGATATAGTCAAAACAACCAGAGACACAATGCATTACAATTTAGATAATAAACGCCAAGATGCTGTGTATTTCGCAATGAGCATTTTGCCTGGTTATATTGAGTTTGCCAACTGCAGCAGAAGGAATGTTGTGGCAGCAGTGAAAGCCGTTCCAAATAGAATTGTCTTCGCGCATTACGAATTCACTTTAGTTTCTCTTCTGGTCCAAATTTATTCAATGACAGCAAGTTGCGATGTGCTTTAAGCAGAGCATAGTGTTTTTGTTTTTATATAAATTCGTTGCTAATAATCAGGTTGGTATTAAAAGAATAAGATAAATAATAAATTGTTCAAATAAAGTTATAGCAACGATGATGGTAAGATGCCTTAATTCGGTTTGTTTCTTTTTCCGACCAACTGATAGTGAATGTGTATATCTTTTTTTTTTATATGTAATACGGTGATTCCAAATTCGATTTTCTCCTTTTTTATTAATAAAATAACAATTTGGAGCATTGTGTCTAAGAGGAAGCTGACGCCGAACTACAGTTCGTGGCACTCTACTTTTGATGAAGAGTTTTCGCTGTGAAGCTTTTCTTGGTAGGAATACACTAGGAGGGCTGACAAACACTGCCAAGGGCTACCCTGTTTTTTATAGAAACGTACCAAAGCATATTTGAAGACACTTTTTGCTACTCAAAAAAACAAACACATTTCAGTAATGTGAACTTGGAAGCTTTGGAAGTCCCGCACATGTCCCGCACATATCCAATGTACCACAGCGGCTGCCTTGTCCTAAGGTTATAATATATATTTGGTCACTTTCTTAGGAATATTGGAATCGATTATTAGGTGACACCATGTATTTTTTTTTTTTTGATAATTTTTCTGGCATCCCACAATCGATTTTTGAGCAACTTACATGGGGGCCAGAGATTTTAAGAACAGATCATGATCGATGAAGATGCAACTCATAGGAAAAAAGTCCGAAAACAGTCTCGAAATGGTCCTAAAATGGTGCCGGAAAATTCCGAAAACCGTCCTAAAATAATCTTGTAATAATTCTCAAACTATACCGAAAAAGTGGCGAAATGATTTGAATGAATAGCAATTTTAGGAAAGGCCGAATCCCGCTATAGGACGCAAGCAGCGAAAACATTCATTAATTCTGTCTTTGAAATTGGCTTTCCTGTGAGCTGCATAGTTTTAACTTGGGCCATAATTCAAAAATATATTGAAAACTTATACTCATGATGTGTGTGTGTTGCTTTTTCCTTGATTTATAAAAGATAGAGTTAAATATAATGACTTAATGGTATTCTCGTTGACTGATTGGCCATCCCTTGCCCATTTCAGAATAGAGACTAACCGGTTTCTATGATGTAGCAACCTCAGAGTCGATTTTCGTTTAAGGATTGAAAAACATCGAAAACGGTTTATCTTCAAACAAATTTAAAAAGGATAAAGGAAAATCATTGTAAAATAATTCGCTTGGTTGTAGGTTAAGTTTCCATAGAACTAACAATCACGTAATAAGACTTAAAGGAAAAAATACTAACCCTTTATAGCAGCATGAAAAACATAAATATTTGTGTAAGCATGCTGAATTGAAAAAAACACATTTCTGGATTAAGTTAAGGTGATTTTAAGGCCTTAAACGGCCGCACATCCACTAAATATAAGCACACTTAAGCGATAAAGAATTGCCGGGGATATGAAAGACATCACATCTAGGAAACTTAGGCAGTAGTCGTTAATTCAAGGAGAGGATTATCCATTCGCAGCTGAGGACTGAAGCCCAAACCATTTAATAACAAAGCATTTTAATATAAAAAGGGTAAACTGGGCTACGGAAATAAGAGTAATGTGCGAAGCTGTGTGCGGTTTGTAATTGGCGTTTCGTTTTAAAGTGCCCGTTGCACAGTGAGGCCGGAATTTTCGAAAACACCTAAAAGACATGAAACTCACCTTTTTCCAAAATTTTTAAAAGCATCTTTTTACTTAAACCAAAGTCTTGTCGAAGAGTTTTTTGTGCTCGTTAAAACTTACCAAAAAATTTTAAATTAAAAAAAAAGTAATACAGATTGTTACTTCACTTAGGACCACTTGCACATCAAAAATGTTTATTTTTTAACTTATGCTACATTTACACTGAGTGATTTTCATAGAAAACATCGAAATGAGGTAAATTTCCCCATACAAATCGCATTTACAAAATCACGCATTCAAACCAAATTACACCTCAAGTGCGATGAATTCATCAAAGTTCGTTTCGAACACGTCAAAGTTGTTTGATGGATACTTCAAAATAAAGGAACGAATGCATTTTTGAATTACTGGTATGAAATCACGCATTAAGGATCAGTATAAATGGGTTATTAGACTTTCCGTCAAGTGTGAAGTTAAACTCATACGTTTTTGGCGATTTTAAATTAACTTTGCCATAGTCTTTCTTATAGATCCATTCCGGAAGCTGCTACACTTCTTCATCAGAAAAATCATGCCACACTCTGCTAATGCCCGTATGACACTACGTATTTTTCTTGTATTTTTGCTGCATTTTTTGTTTGAAATACTGACGAAACCCTACCGAAAATAAAATTGCAAAAACAATTTCACGGTAGTTGAAGGAGGACAAACAGTGCCTGTAATGTCAATTGGGTCGACGTTTAGTTGAAAGCTGAACGAAAATCAAATTTAAAAATAAACAAATAAAAAATTAAACTGAAAGATTTGATTTTCATATTTTTTGCTCGAACTAAAAATGAAGCTTAAATGGCAAGACGCGTATGTACATCACCTGATAAATTGAGGTCATAGTGCTAACAATATTTCTTCTTTTTGCGCTTCTCTTTTAAATCTGTTCGTAAAACAGAAGCATTTAGCAAGCAATTTGTTGCAATATTTGAAATTTCCAAATCCATTTCTTTTTGTAAACAAATATTTATTTCAAAACAAAAATATTTGTTAGAAAAAACTAACGAAATACAAACTTTTTCGTTTGTTTTTAACAGCCTAGATTGTATTTTGGTTGTATTTCGTTAGTTTTTTTAACATAGCTCGCCCGTTTGCACCAATATGAAAATTGTATAAGACCATTTCTTTCGCACAAAATACATAAAACATACAAGAAAAATACGTAGTGTCATACGGGCATAACCATGAGGCTATCAGAACGCTGGGCTTTTGTTAGCTAAACTCCTATTTCTATTCATACTTAACCACCCTAATGCGCGGGCTCCGCCATCTTTAGCGTTTAATTGCTAAATAGTCGATTTGTTTAATGTATCTATTTTTGACACTCCCGATGTGCTTATCTATTTTGTTTATTTTGCATGAATTCAATAAAGTTGTTGGTACACAAAATGAACAAATTCACTTCATTTAGTAAACAAACTGATTTTACATTTTTTTAAAGTTTAAATTTAACATTATCCAGCTGACTATGAATCAAATCGCCTTTACGGCCCAGTGTGCGTGGGCTATCTGCGCAGCCCAACCCTTCAGCTTGAAATAGCCAATTCTAGTATTTTTTTACGTTTCGTCTTGCTTAAATTTTCTGTTAAAAGTGTCAAAAGAGATTTTGAGGAAGTGAAGGTAGGCTTATGAACTTAAGCATACAAATTTGCATAAAAATGTATGTGAAAGCACATGAAGGGCAAGTTGGCATTTAAGCAAACCAAAAATGTTACATTTCATACTTCGTGTTTCATTGTAAGCATATGTAACTCTAAATGTAATTTTTTTTTTTTTTTGTTAATGCGCCAAAAATAACCGGTATTGAGATTGTACCCAAACCTGTAGAACGATCAAATGAACGAAAATGGCAGAAGTGGGTGTCTTTGAAACACATTTTTATAATGAAATTTCATAAAGAAATAATACTTCGATAGAGTTTTCCCAAAAATATAGATTTTGTATTACCTCTGCTTGCAATAACTGTTGGCATATAGTCAACAGCAAAATATTTAAAATCCGTAAAAACAACAATTTGAAAAAGAAAAAACCAAAGTTGTAGATTACACTAAACCATTTATACAGAAAATAGATAAGAGATGATCATCACTGCCATGCCATAATATTACCAAACGTATTTATTGGTAACTCACAAATAAATAATGCCATGTCTTTCTCATGACTCGCTTAATTTAGAAAACCGTATCGGCCTGGTAACATATAAAGTGCAACTGATTTCAATTGATGTTCTTAAGGAAACGGAAGGTGTCGCTAGAGTCGGTAGTTGCATACTTTTAGGCGCCGAACTTGCTTTTAATATTCACAATGGCGTAATGGATTTTTTTGTGCATTCACCATTGTTTATTTTTAACAATTCATTTTTATAAAATACGATTAACCAAAAGCACGACGCCAAATAATACATCGTTTTGCATGTAGAGCTAATCTGAACCTTTGAAACGATACCTTACTTAATCATATTGATTCCGAGTATGAGCAGAAAAGATTGTTGGTATACAAAATAAAGGAAACAGAAGAGCAATTGATGCAAAAAACAAAGAATCCCACATCAGCAATACTATATACCCCGATAGCAGTTTTTACACAGAGACCAGCGTTCTGACTACCTGATAACCATCAGGTGCCAATATTTCTCTGATGAAGAAATGTAGCATTTTGCGAAATGGATCTATAAGAAAACCTATGGCATTTATCTCTGAATTTTCCTTTTCTATTCAACTAAAAAATAACTTCTAATAATGAAATTAAAAAATAAATTACAACAATAACAATTCTCATAAAAACTATTATCTTTGGCCTTGAGCTCATTTTTAGTCATGAATACTTTGAAATCATTCTAAATCCCAAAAATGTGCTTCTATTTCCTGTGTTTCTTTTGTCACCGGTACACTGTTTTTCGATTATCTCACTTCATGAAACAAGTTTAAGGCCGAAAATGATTGCCTTACCTTTGAATGCCTCGAATTTATTTTCATTTCAACAAGCTAGTTAGTAGTCAAGTAGCTAGCAACTGCTAAAGGAAGAGTGTTTTATAATAAAATGTTTATTACGTAGCCACTCGCGGATTAACCTAAGATCTCTGCTATGCAAATGAATCACACCGAACGCTATAATACAGCTGCCGCCTTTATGCAGCCAAACCCCATTTCTATCTTGCAGCGTACGACGAGCTGCGTATTTTGTAAACACAACAACACAATTTTTTTTTCTTTGCGTGTATTTGTTTACCCAAAGGAAAATATGTTCTCATTTTATATTTACTTTCCGGTTCTACTCTTTGCAGTTCCTGCGAATTTTTGTTTAAATTTTTCTCATTTCGGTGTATTATGCAAATGATGAAAACCCAACACACCCACACACGCACACCCGCACACTTGCATGCATACCCTTGCCGTTGTTTGTATTCATAAACACACAAATTCACTTTGGACACATTATGCAAATAGCTTTGAAATTAGTTTTTATTTGGCACATTTTAAATGCCCTTTGCCGCGCTCTCAGCCTGCCTACCCGCACTAGCTTTGCCTACACAAAAGCATCGAACGACTTCCCTTCTACCCTATTTTCAACTAGACCGCAAATCCGCCCGCATTTATAGTGAAACTTTTGTTTTCTACAATTCTTTTTATAATTTTTTTTCTTTTGTAATGAGTTGCATTTTTTGCTACACGCATACACTTACATACATATGTGGGTATATAAATATTTTTCCGCAAGGTTCAGTAGCACACTTTTCAACGGAAGCGTAAGTCATTCAACGGCTTCTAAATGCATGATAAAAGATGTTGCCACTACTGTACCCAACTACTAAACTGTTGTAAACTGCATATATTTGTATGCATAAAAATGAAATAAATGTTTTGCATCGTGCATAATTCTGCAGCATCACAAAGAGCAACAACAAGGCACACAGCAATGCTAATTCACATAACGAGCCCTAACTAAGTGAACAATGCCCAACTGCTGCGTTGAAGTATATAAAAACCTTCACTCGAAAATTATGCGAAAGTGCTTGGCTACAAATATTTTTTTTCACTAGGGATGGGCATATTCAGAGCCCAATTTCTATCATTATATCTTCGAAAACAGTTGAGATATGGAAGTTTAGTATCAGCACTCATTAGCAGCTTCCTTTTGATATGAACATAATTTCAAACTGATCCACATATTGTACGATAACTCCGATACCGGTCGACTAATCGAAGGAGGAGATGTCTTAAACTTTAAGTTAGACGTCTAGTGATACAAAGGTAAGATGGGCTTTCAGTTCTATTTAGCAGTTTTTGAGTGACACGCGAGCAAACGCACAGACATATTCACAAAAATTCTTAAAACAGTTACTTTGCTATTTATTGGCTCAGTAATGATCCCTCCTCTCAATTGTTCTTGAATATCTGCAATGTAAAGACATCAACCTATTACACTAATATATGGAGACTAGTCGATTTTTATTAGTAAGCAGTTATCGACTTATGAATAAAATAGCAAAATTAATTTGCTTTTTAATTTTAAATACGCTTTAAAAATCAAATGCGAACTTTTCGCTTGCGAGATAGCAATAAAATTAGGAGCGCTTCTCCGTTTTTCTCCTAGGCTTACTCTTTCATTATTTTGTTGTTTTCTCTTTTACTCTTATCTTTTCTTCCTTATCCATTCCTTCCCCTTCCTTTCCTTTCGTTTCCTTTCCTTTTCTGTCCTTTCCTTTCCTTTCGTGTAATTTTCTTTCCATCTCTTTCCTTCCCTTTGTTTGAGTAGTGACAAAAACCTTCCCTGAAGGTTTTGCCGGATATGAATCAGGTACGCTCCGGTACGCTCTTGCAGTACATGCCCAACTGTTGCTGGAGCGATTTGTAATTACCAGTTCAACCCTCTAGGTCATGTCATCCCTCCCTCCGCAAGAAAGTAGAAGATGGGTAATGAGAGGCATCATATCCGTAGATCAACCATCGAGTTGCACGTCATTACCTCTTACGACCAGTATGCCAACTTTGGGCATATTCTAAACCCCTAATCCGCAGGGGTTTCCTTTCCTTTCCTTTTCTTTCCTTACCTGCCCTTCCCTTCATTTTCTTTTAACAAATTTTGTTTTATTTCTCTTATTTATTTTCTTTTATTTCAATTCGCACAATCCCAACCACAAATACAAAAACAAAACTATTTCCGGTGTTGAAAACTCTTTACGAATAACGAATTATTTTGTTTTGTTGGTATCATCAATGAAGTTTACATATTTGCTCATATTTTACATTGCTTGTTTAAGTCTCCAACAAAGCAACTCCTCGTGCTCTCAGTAGAGCTGCTGAACAGCAAGAATGCATGACATGTCTACTCACACAACTGCGGCTCTATAGCGTGAATACATGTTTGGCGTTTGTGTTCGTGTATTTTTAAACTAATTTTTCAATATTATAATTAATTTTTTTTTAAGTTTTTTTGATTGATGGTTGACAGTTTGCCAATACCTATCCATACATATATAATTGTTAACATGGTACAATAACAAGGTAAAGTCAACTTTACAGCAACAACATACTGGCGCAAAGATTGTCAAAAGCAACTGTCTGGTGTAAGCGAATGAAGGGAAGAGAAACCAAATAAATTTTCATTTATGAGAAATTATGTGGTGCAAGCACGCTTGAAAAGTGATTATTATTGAATAATGTAGCGATATTTGCAATTGTTATTAGTATAAGCGTTGGTAAATACACAAAATTGCAAATGCAAATTATGCTTGTTTACATTTTGATGATTAAGATTCTGTTAGTTTGCATCTTCTTCTGACAATGTATACGCCAGTGTGTTCAAAAAAATTCAATCAGCTGATGAAATGACACAACCTTATTATTGAACCATGGTTGTTAAAACCTCATAAAGTGGGACAATTTCCCTCAACTTGCGAATTTATATTATAGATTATTTTATCTATATACCTATCCATCTATATTATCTACTCTTTTGTTGATTTCAATTCACAAATTTTTTCAAGCGAGCAGAAAAAATTCCATATAGCATCGAAATGAGGAATAACAACGGTCAATAATATATTGATATTATAATAGCTACTACCATCATACCACTAATTTTTTGTTTCAACGAATAGTATCACTCAATTATTCAAATAATTTTATTTCGAAAATAGTTCCACTCCTAATTGCTACCGCACACCCTCTACACACAACTTACCATTACCGCTGAGCTCCACGCTTTGCCTTTCGCCTCACAGAGCGTATGAGTAATTTTTAAGTCAGTTTTCACAGAATTTGCATTGACATGCCTTTCGTAGCCGCAGTTTGGTCAGCTTATTTCAACTTTTCTATAAACATATGTTGGTACAAGCAGACATTAGATAGCTTATTTTTACTTTTTATTTCCTGCTGCGGTGGGTCGGACTTTTGTTTTGTTCATGCAATTGTTGTTAATGCAATGCAACTTTTTATACCCAGCTGTACTTGTACAGAGGGTATTACAACTTTGTTTGGATAACGGTTGGTTGTACAGGTATAAAGGAATCGAGATAGATATAGACTTCCATATATCAAAATGACCAGGATCGAAAAAAATTTTGATTGAGCCATGTCCGTCCGTCTGTCCGTTAACACGATAACTTAAGCAAATATTGAGATATCTTCACCAAATTCGGTATGTGGGCTTATTTAGACTCAGAATAGATTGGTGTTAAAAATGAGCGAAATCGGACGATAACCGCGGCCCTTTTCCTGTATCGAAAATATCGATAAATTGAAAAAATTAGATAATTCGAAAACGAATACCACTAAATTAATGAAATTTGGTAGGTGGATTGATTTTATAACGCAAAACACAAGTTCAGTAAAATTTTGGAATATGGGCGTGGCAACGCCCACATTTAGAAGAAGCAAATTCAGAGGTTTAAGCTGTAATCAATAGCCGTTGGAGATATAACATTAAAATTTGGCATAGACATTTTTTTCGTAGCGACAACTGTTTGCTGTGAAAATGAGCGAAATCGGCTGAAAACCACGCTTTCTTTTTTATAATTGCTTTGAAAAAAGTGTATGTAAAATTCGAAAAGTCTTACATAAATAAATAAAATATTTGTTGGTATTGGACGTGGCACCGCCTTCTTTTGGGTAGGCAGTTTCTGTTGTCTCCCGATAGCGATTTCTCCTAAGTTTGAAAAGAAATTGTATTCAAGAATGGTGAGCGTACTATTGTGACATTGGAGTATAATTGTGACAAAATATTAAGCAAATCGATTGAAAACCACACTCACTTTCAGATATCTATCCCAAAGGAAGTAATATTGCTTATGCTTTTAATTTAGTATGATATTTTGCTTTAAGCTTTGAAAATTAGTATGGTAGTAAAATTGGTACGAAATCAGCAGGTATATAGGATTTTTAGAAATTATCAGTATAACCAGTATTTCAGAATCATGGTATACGGGTATCCCCTCCTCATACCTTTTATTTGATGGCCATATTTCACAAATACATAAATGTCCTACCTAGTTTCACATTTAAGTCAATATCTCCGAAACAAAATGATTTCTTTAAAGTAATTAATAGCATCCTCTATTTATGTCCTCGTCAATGCAATAGGTGTCAAACGCCTATATAGTATAAAAACATTCTAGAATCCAAATTTAGGTCAATATCCCCAAACCTAAGTGGGTTTTTGAAATAATAACCCTCCCATATTGATAACGTTTGATTGATGCTAACTTTATCACTGCGATGTTTATTAAATCTTATTATAAAAGTCAACTTTTAATATTTTGTAATCAGTTGTACATAGGTTTTTCCCCAGTATATATCAATTTAATGTTTAATTTTGATTAATAAGTTTATATGTATTTACTTAAAACTAAGGCTGCTATTATTTGCATAAATGAGTAATGTTGATAATATAATACTTCTTAAGAATCAGATAAATATATACTTAATTAGTTACAGTTTATCAAATAGTATATACATATCTTAATCTACCTTAGTTAGTTTCGCTATTTTCATAAAAAGAGGCGCAAATCCTATCGTGGTAGCTATATACTGTTTCATAGGTTATAGCCTTAACATGGGTAGTGTCAATATTTGAAAATGCCCAGTCAATTTGGGTACCAGCAGGTGTGGTGAAATATTGGGGGTCTAGCAGTGAATTGAAATTATAATCTCTTAGCAGATGTTCGATTATATTATTCCTAGACTTAAGGCATAGATTAAAGTCACCCAAAATTAAGAAATTTTTGTCACACAGATCTGTAGAAGGAATTTCTCGCAGCTCTGATTCAAAATGACTCATGGGGAATGTCGAATTCCTATAAAGCACCAATATGTAATAATCTTTGCATTTGAATACAACGATTTCTAAAACCTTGCGACCAGAACAAATTTTTTTCAACTTAGATAGCAAAGTTAGGTCTCGCATACACTAAAACGCCTCTCCTATTTCTGCTTCGGTGATTTCTATCCGTAAAGCATTTAGTGAAATAAACCCAGGAATTTCAAAATGTTCATATGGATAACTCCATGTCTCGACAAAGCACAGGATATCTGAGGATAGCATCAGGATGTCATTATTCATATCATTTATATGGGTATGAAGACTCTGAACATTATGAAATATAATTTGAAGGCTCGATGTTCGAGAAAGCATAAAGTTAAATGTTGGAGCCAAAGCTTTTGTTGTGGTCAAATCATTCAACTGCCTAAATACAGGATCAGATTCACAAAAAGGATTAGGTGGAATGAAATTACCTAATATAAATAGACCATCAGCAATAGTAGCTCGACTGCAGGCTACATATAAAGATGATCTTGGCCTTCTAGGTCGGGTGTGAACAACCACTTTGTTATACGTAGCACCCTGACTTTTGTGAATTGTTGTTGCCTCAGCAGGAACAATTGGAAACTGGTTTCTTTCAACTGTTATCTGTTCATTTCACTTATATTGAAAGGCCCTAACAGTTTTCTCAATGGGTGCCCACGAAGGTTCGTTAGGATGGGTCTTTTTCGATCTAGCCATCAAACCAACAGAAGGTTCTAAAAATTGCATCAACAGTGTTATTAGAACCGATGAATCTAAATCTATCTGCATAAGCTGGCCAGTTGCACCATTTACCAAACCGTCGCCTGTATTGATATTCACTGTCATCATATATTTGGCGTGGTGTTTAGCGTTAAGCTATACGTAAGACCCTGAGTTTCCGAAGTTTTGAATAGTCTGACCCGTTCTCAGATATTAGCATTTTGGCCACTAACGGCAATTCCTTTAACCACGTCCTTTGCAATTGAGAAAACTGCTGTAGAAGGAATTTGACTCAGTTTAAGGGCATTATAGTGGCAGATTCCTCGTTAGACCAAATAAGTGAATTGCTTCATCGGGAACCTGGTCAGCGTTGATGACTCTATTTGCAATCAAAGATATGTCTTCACTGGTCATAGCCCCGGAGGCCATATTATTCAAAGCAATAGCAAACGGTTGATCTCCACGCTGTCCATTATTCAATTCATGGTATTTAAAGAGCTCCCATAATGGCGAGCCGACTAAAACGCTGTAAGTATCGCTTGGATTCGGTGAAAAAATCCATCTATCACCTACAGGAGTGAATTGTTTCAAGTCGCCAGAAACAATAACAGGTATACCACCAAATGGAATATTATTCTTGAAAATCTGCTTTAGTCTGGCGTCAATATAACTAAACATTCGAGCGCCAACCATTGAAATTTCATCTATAATTATCAACTTCAAATCATATAATTTAGTATAGATTGAGTTGACTATATCAGGTAGTGAAAATATAGAATGCAGTGTCAAACCGCCTATCCCAAATGCTGCTTTTCACGTAGGAGCACAAAGAAGTACCTTCAGAGAGGTTGGATTTGATCCAGGTATGCAATTAAAACGGTAATTGAGAGTTTGATATATTGATGTTATTAGGCGGCTTTTTCCAACGCCAGCCCCGCCACCTAAAAAATCATAAAAGATGTGATCTCTTTTAAAATTGTGTAGCAAATGAGTTAAGTATATTCTCTGCCTCATGTTTAGCGTCTGAATGGATGCAAGCAGTTCCATAACGGGAACTAAGGGAGAAAGTTTAATGAACCTTAGAGTGCCATTGGAGTCATTCTCATTGATTTCGGGATTACTATCATTAAGGTTTAATAAATTTATGTCATTTATTTCGGAAAGCGCCAGTACCCTGAACTCATTGTCAACAATATTTGGGCTATCTATTTCAACTGGTATGAAAATTTCCTCCTCCCTTAATCTGTTCAGAACATTTTCGAGCTCCCTCTGTTCAAACACGTCATATTTTTTTCGATTTTCCTCTATAGCAATTCCATTTTCTACGCACGTTTTCTCATTATTATTATCTATATTATTCCGTTGTTCATCCCGCCACGGTTGGTAGAGCATTACCATTTCTCTGAAATAATCGTCCCTAGCAGTGTCTGGACTAAACCTTCTTGACCGAACTACACACGGTTTGGTACGTTTCTTTACATAACCACTACCATCCCTCAATGGAATTGCTGCTCCCCGAACTAAAGAATTTTCGCCTTCTATATCTTCTTCATTATCGGAGTTACCTTGTGCCGTTCCAGCTGATTTTACAAAAGTAAACAAAGCTGCAAAATCAGCTAGACAAACATTATCAAGAAGGGTAGGCTCTAACAAACCCGCCACAAATACATCGGTAGAACCTTTAGCAAGATTCTGAAGTTGTGCTCTAGGTTTTACTATCCGTACTCGTTCTTCAGGACGAGAGGTATTAATATATATTTCTGCATTGCTAGCTTCCGAAACTTCATCTTTCAATGCAGCAATAAACTGCCTCTTGGGCGGAAATTTCTGATCCAGAAATAAATTGATGGCCTATATGCTGAAGTTTCTGCTTGACTGTACAGTTTCCAGTATTAACTTCTACCATTGCCTCATTCAAAAGCCTAGAGATGCCCCTATTTGATTTATTAATATAATTTATTATGTAGGAACAGCAAGCATATGCATCCAATATGAATTGAATATCCATGTTGGCTCTATGTAGTTCTAAGATAACCGGGTTATAAGCATTAACTTGAGGTTTCATTAAACTTGATCTGAGAGCAAGTAAATAGACATCGAATGAAAAATTTATTCTCATTTAAATAGGAAATATCAGAAGAAGTTAAATTAGAATATAAAAGATTTTGAATCTTGCTGTCCTCTTACTTCTCTGGTACAGGATCGGCTATGGTTATGTCTTTGGTACTCAATGAAATTTTCTAAATGACTTATGGATCCATCTGTATAGACATATTTGTCAATGAAACTAATAGCATTCGGAAAAGATTCAGGTTCGCTAAGATCGATCTTAGTTTGCTGCTTTTTATTTATCATGCATCATCTCTGGGACCGGTATATGTCCTTTCGTAATCTGGCAATTCACAACTCTTAGACCATTCACATCTTAGAAATACCAGTAGATAACGCAAAAAAAATTCTCCTTGCTCGGCCTGGAATACATACTCCTTTGGAGCAGTTTGCAACTAGTGCCTTCCGCTGAAAGGCTCAAATAACCCGTGTAAGTGTAAGCGCTATACCAAATAAAGTTTCATATGTACTTTCGGCAAACAAATATAAATTTAACTTTACATATTTTATTTGACTTGAACAATGCGCAAACAAACTTTTTAGCATAACAAAGTGCGCAACAATCGAGAAGGGGTCCCAAGCAAAGCTGCACAAAATTTCATACATATGTCTACACACCTCCTGCATTAGCAATTCATTCCAGCAACTTTGATGATATTCAAATTTTATTGCCAACTCACATTTTTGGATGTGTACTTATTTTAATGAATTCAAATTTATTTTTATACGCAATGCGCTCATTTTTTCAATTTACACGTCTGTATTTCAAAATAGTTCTTAAAAACTTCTTTTTGCAGATAAAAATAAATGCATAAAAATATTGAAATACTTGTTATCGTAACATAATTATGCTTTCATCTTATGAAGAGGGTGCAAATGATTGTGTGTATACAGGTTCCTTGAAATTAGGAAACATATTTTTAATAATTCACTGCAAAATATCCCAGCAAGCATTCGGAGTAATAAGAGAGTAGCAAGGGTGTCCCAAATCCAAGCGTTTGTACCCTTTATAAGCTCATTTAGTAGTTCGAGATGAATGCCTTTTCCTTTTCTTAATTTCTCATATCATATGAGCCTAAATATTACTCATATCCCAACTAGCACAAATAGTTGCTGAGACGGAGCTGCGACCATTGTTATGACTTTAAAGTGTTGAGGCACTAGTCACGGACACGTTATAGGATCATATCTATTACTTGCTTGCAACCAGCGGCGTTCCCAAGAGATATCAGGAAATGACGTAGCAGCGTGGTAACTGCGACTTTCAACTTTCAAGTTATATTCACTATGAAGTACAGAGTGTCATTATATCGTCACTTTAAGGTCGTGACAAAGTTATTACTGCCACGAATTTCACGTCTAAAGTTTCCGTCGTCACCACATGGTTCTATATGGCACTTGTTTATATTTGAAGCACAACAAAATATATATTGTTTCAAAAAATAGCGAAAACGAATTTTAGTACATTCACAACCGATTTCCAAGAGTATTTTTTAAAAAATTACATTTTGACTTGAATTTTAAGAAATCTTTTTCATTTAATTTGCTTTCGTGAAGATGGATGTTTGACAGATTGCTGAATTGTTTTTTGGCTCAAACTTTTAGACACTCACATAATTCAGCTACTCTTCTTTATAAATAAATTAAACTTTAATTGTTGCTACAAAATAAACTTAAATTTAAAACTCAAGCAAGCTGAACACAGACTTTGTGTTTATAACAAAACCCAGACAAACTCTTGTAATAAAACATTTTAATGCGTAGTGCACAATTCTGGTAACTATTGACTATTGCCACAAATATTTATCTTTGTTGCGTTAGTTGTAGTCTAAGTAAAGATACGCGATTTATGTTTTAAGTGTGGGCAGTCATTAACACTTCAAGCGCATTCAATAGCTCTTTTCTTCCTTAGATATTTTTTCTCTTTCTATTCGATTTGCCTTCTGCCCATATAATTTCCACTATGAGTATTTCACAAATGTGTCGCTATGGTATTTCAAATATCTCGAATTGTCTTTCCACATTTTACTGTCCTCTAGGCCGCTGAATAAATTTGCGCAATCATTCAAAGAATGCGCATAAAAATTGTAATAAACGTCCTCGCTGACCGGCACACAATCAAACTCTGTGATGACATTAGAATGTGTAAGAGACTGATAAAAAATTCTTGGTTTTTCTGACAGATAGTATTGACCTTCTACTATAATCAAGCACCCCTGAAACCAATCATGATACTAAGAATAAACAACCCAGCACAAAAATATAAAAAGGTTAACTTATAAAGACAATAAAAATAAATACATATATGATATAAAAGGTATTTCTTAAGCTGATTATACTTAGCCGAACCATTATTTTACACTAACCCAGTAAGAATACTCATTCAAAACTAGTCATTGGAACGATAACACCTTAAACATATCGCAAAAAAGTAAAGAGAAAACAAATTCTTTGGAATCAGTCTAATGCATATAAATTCGTTCATTGGAATTTTTTCGTTGCATCTACAAATAACTGTGAAGTTTTGACGACGTACCTAACTCACAGATTCCAATCGAATTACTTGCTATCATCGGTAAAAATGCAAAACCGCGTAACGCACTTCTCTTTCTCCGCCGATATGAAGTATGGAAAGTGCCCAAAAAGTAGAACATAATGTTAGTCCGCCCCTGTACTTTTGCTTAATAAAGTTTGCAGAACAATTTTGCGTAATTAATGACAAACAAACGATGGCCCACGCCAAATGGGCGAACTTTTTCAGCCGACAATTCGTTATGTTGTGCACCAGTTTTGCACTGAAAAGTGTTAGATCACAAGCTGAATACAATATAAAGCCAATTTTTTTAATTTATTTTCAATTTCGTGTTCTTCATTGTTTATTATTTATATGAGTTTGCTGCCACTTTAAATTTAATTTTGATTAACGATGTACACATTCTGGGTTCAAATTGTTTTTTGCTAAATGAAACAAAACGTGCCTCACTTTGCTGAAAAAGGCTAAAGGCGGTGAAAGCTCAAAACAAATAACCTGAACACATGTATAAAAAATCTTGAATTTGGTGGTCTTGCATAAATCTAGTGGAACAAATTTTCTGTATTTTTTAAATTTTCTTACTTCATAACGAGACCCATCTTCGCTAATAGGAAATTTCAAAAATATTGTTTTGAATGATTCTAATGTACATCGAATATGAAAAGCATTGAAAATTTTATAGCCTTCAAGTTAAGTGAAATGTTGTTAATTCAGTCAAAATTAATTATAGCATGCAAACATTGAATATTTAAAGCCCACTAGCACGACGGCAAGTTATCTTTTTAACTCAGAATTAATTTGAAAATTTGTCAAAAACGTATGTATGCAACCCCTCATTTAACGTTAACTATGAGTTAAAAGTATACATTTTCATTGTGCATGTGGGCCCAAGTATTTTATATACATATTTTCAAACATATTGAAGTAGGATAGTTAAGAGTTTTAGGATTGCTTTAATTTTTGTTTTAAAACTGCCAAACCAGTGATTAAAAAATTATTGAATGCCCCACAGAAATGTTGAAAAGGATAAATTTCGTCAGCCGATCCTTTAATTTAAAAAAATGTTTCGCCCAGTTTAATGTACAAATATGGTATATGTCGCCACACAGCGCTCTCCTGGCTTAAATAGGTTTAACAAAATGACGACAAAAAGTGTAAATGAGGAATGGTCATGTTCTTTAAATGAGATGAAAATCAAATTATGATAATGGACCCTAAACGCAGAGCGATAATTCAAACTATACCAATTCCGGGATTTCACACCCGCTTTTCTCATAAGCTCTACATGGTGGCACATTTTTGAGCACATATTTGAGCTCAACGCGAAAAATCCTTAAGGAAGCATATAGTTTTGTTGGAGTTGCGTAACATATACAGGGCAAAGTGACTAGTGTCTGAAATATGATTAAATTATTTAATTTAGTTATAGTTTTAAAATTTTGTTTTTTTTTTTAATTGCTATTCTTAGAGATAAACGTCAGTAATAGAAACAGTATATACCACAGAAACTGAAAAAAGGGTTTTTGAAAATTTTATATGGTAATATTCATGCTTTCAAGGAGCATCATAAGGGTTGAGGCGAGATATTTCGTGAAAACGAGCAGGCACGATCTTGAAACGGATTTTGGTGCTCTGAACGGTCACTGACCATGCCTCATTCACACTTTTTGTCGTCATTTTTGTACCTATTTAGGCCAGGAGCACGCTGTGTGCAATCTGAAGGAAACAAGGTCAGGTTTTAATGTTTTGAAAAATACTGAGGGTGAAAGGGAGAGGCAGATGTAATAATATTTTATTTCAAAACTTTCAACTTCAAAACTTTTAAATTCATCTTTCCAATGACTGCCTTGACTCATCCCATACAACTACATAGCCAATAATTCGGATACACAATAACAAATTCCAGTTCGTATTAACATATAATTTTTGCATCCCAACTCAACAGAAAATAACCAAATCCATTGCATAATTGTACTGTACTTAACGCAACGAATAATTTTGAAAATCAGCACATGCCGTACAAGTAAAATGGTCAAATCAATACTGAAAAATTATTTCCAATTTGCTAAAAGTGGTCCAAAATGGTCTAAAGGCGTTCAGCAACAAACCGACTTATTAAGCAAACATATGTAAAATAAATATTAACAAGAACGAAGCAAACAAAAGAAGAAGTTAAGTCAAAGTGAACGAAAAAATTGTGTACAATAAACAAGCAATTTTGTATATGACTTGATTCGCTAAAATAGCGGACGAAAGCGAAATTGACGGAGTAAGAAACTATTGCAAATAAATTTAAGTACATTTTTTGTTTTAAATTTTTAAAGGGTGCGGAGCTTTCCACTAATGTGAAATATCCATATGGGTAGTATGTATTTAATGTATATAGGTATATTTGGTTTAATAAAAATAATATTTCTTAAAAGTAAAAACTTGAATTTAACAAAACATCAGCAACCATCATATGGGCATTTTATTCACTTGTCGAAACATGTAGTAATATATATGTACATTAGGTAATAATAAACTATCACTATCCAAACACATGTAAATAGGTACACAAGTACATAGTATCTATGTATTGTGTATATAAGAGTTCTTATTTAAACGCGAAAGTGGTGGATAAGATCAAAACTTAACCTAAAAGTTCTTAAAAAATAACGAAATAAATCGAAATATGTAAATGGTAAACTTGTTATATTTATACTAAAATCTGTACGTATATACTTATGTATATGTATATACTTGTTACACCCCCATTATTTAGTATCTATGATATTTAAATTTACAATAATATTGCTAATAACTGTAGTTTAGGTGAAACTAATTTTAAGCGGGAGTCTTCCAATATGATTACGTAAATGTTTTCTATTTTTACTTCAAACTAAATTAAGGTATCTACTATTAATAAGTTTACATGCAAGCATTGTAAATACTATATTTATCAACTAACATGTTCATTCCTGCATACATACATAAATAATTGCGTTAAAACAAAATTGTTGAAATTTTCTTTAAGGGAATATTGTTACTGATTGAAACAAAATTTGAACAGAATATTCTTGGGAATATATTTTTAGATAAGATAAGACACCTGCGAAGAATAAAAATTTCCATCAATTTGTTAATATTTCGCTATATTTTAAATTTCTTACTATTTTTGTGTATTTCTGTTGGCACTTAAATTTTAATAAAAGGAAAAAATTTCTAAAAACTTAGGTCAAATTTAAATATTATCAAAAATTAGTACCTACAGATTTTATGAAAATTCGGTTTTTACTTTTTATAATTTTGTTAATTATTAAAAGTTTTTTGAATGGAATAGTAAAGAAGGAAAAGTTTACGAAAGCCAAGGATTTGTTTGAGGCACTGAGTTTTTACCATGCCCTAATCTTAACAGACAGAACAAAAAAGTATGTTATAAAAGTTATTGCTTGTAACTGTTATTTGACAAATTTGATATCCAAATATGCACCGAATGTTTTCTATTGATATCGCCGACTTTTTATAATAACTACTCTAAAACACAGTCTCTAGCATTAAAGAAATTTCGAAATAACTCGTACAACTCTAGAATTGAGAAATAGGTCAGGAAACTATATGAGTAATGGACTCAAGCTGTAGAATGTCATTACATCGATAAGAAAAAGTATAAAATTATTCCCATTTGAGGATCACATCAAATAAAATTTTTTTTTGGTCAGGCCCATAATATATATTTCACTAAACCTAGAAACTAGATAATGGGGCTAGTTGTCCATGATTGGAAATAAGAGTTGCACCCTTACTTGCTCTAATTTTTTTCTTTCTGTTGTTTTTATAAAATAAAAAAAAAGCTATTGATTTGCTCAACGGATTATATGGCAAAAGTGCTTTACACCATCACAAAAAAAAACATTTAAAATGTGTCAGTTATTCGAATTTTTTTAAATGAGGAAAAACTGGTCAAAGAATTATTGGAAACTATCGGGTAAATCAATAGTCAACTCGAATTTTAAACAATATGTTACTTATACTATACACCCACATGTTTATATTCATGATTTTGAAATTTATGAAAGTTCTAAAAGCTTTGATCTGCCCTTCTACTACCATTAAAAATTAATTTCTGTAACTAGGTTTGGCAAACAAGTTCGAATTTTACGTAATGCCGTCTGTTAAAACGCCTTGGTCTCTGACTATACACTCTTTATGCACATATTTACCTATTATATATATTTATTTTGCATTCCGTAAACTTCGCTAACATATAAACGCACTGTTAAATAAGTATAAATACTGGAACATATGCTGCAAATAAATATTAAAATGTGCTATTGGAATAACCACCAAATAAGGGAAAAGAATCAAAGTAAAACGATAAAGGTATTCAAAAAATGTCAAAGGATTTGTAAAATAAATATATTTTTAGTACATAAATATTAACTGCTAAATACTGTATATGTATGTTTGTATGTTTGTATGTTCACGTAGCTAAAATAAAAAATTAGTTGAAATTTTTGTGAACTTTCAATAGGCTTAATATAGAACTTGTCAGTGTATGAAATGGTGAATAGATTTTTTAATGCATAAGCAACTTGTAAATAACGATTTAATAGAAGATTTTGTAGATTTTTAAAGCAATGGTTTCGAAAGTTATCAATCCCTAGATTAGTCGGTAGTATAAAAGTTAATCAAAATAATGCTTAAAGATCCAAGTAGTTTACAAAACCCTGTTAAGTGGCTAATGTCATGAAACTGAGCCGAGTTTTTAAATTACTTTTCAAAAACAAAGCTGAAATAGTAACTTTTAATGGGATATCTACTATTATAAGTTAATCTGAAAGTACTTCCTTATCCAAATATTTTTTCAAAAATACGAAATTAAAATGTCTTTGAAACACTTACAGGTAAGAGTATGGATTGCAAACACCCATAGGATGCTTATCCGGATAAGCAGAACTTCTAATAAGAGACTTTAAATGAGAGACGTCATATCCGAACACCCTTGAGTAGTATTTCGTGAGTCTTTGTGGCAGATGAGAGTAAGGGAAATGTATTTTTATAAAAAACGCCTCCGCTTTTTTCGCTTCAGCAAATTTCAATAAATCAAAAAACCAATGAAAAGTACTTAAAATTTTAAGTATTCACGACTATAATTGAGCTTAAGGCCAAGAAAACTAATTTTTGTGAAAACTATAATAGTTTTTATTTTTTAATCATTTCTAAATTTTCTTTTTGAATATAAAGTAAAAACCAGAGACTAATGCCATAACTTTTCTTATTTCGGAATCTGTTAGACCTCTTCATCTGAGAAATTTTGGCATGTTCTGTTAACCATTAGACTATGAGAACGATGGTTTTTTGTCAGCAACTACCATTTCTATTCATTTCTACTACTCCATTAAGCAAGCACGTCTGTTGGCATTATCATTGCTAATGGTGTATTTGTTTTAATGTGCTCTTCGGTGTTTTTTATTTTGCTCTTATGACCTGGGGCACAAAGGGAGGAGAATCAGTATACTCGACCTGCTCTCTTTACATTCTCCAAGTACTTCACCGAGTATTTAAAAAAAAAATTGTCTTTTCACAAAAAGTCCCTTCTTCTCTTGCTAAAATTTGGTTTTTTTTCGAAAAGTTATTGTTTCGTTTCCCTTTACGGGATTTTTACATGATAAGCTGCATTTACAAATTAGTCTTTGAACATATTTTCGCTTTAAATCACAAATAAAAGCTTTCGTTGTCATTTCAATGGCATTTTTATACAAAAATTTTGTTTCTTTCAGAGGCGCATGACAAGTATTAGTAAAAAGCTATTTACATTAATCAATTTCACAGTCAGCTTCTTATTGATTCCGGTTAGTTGCATGGTGTAAACGGGCTGTGCAACAATTGTATGTAACTAAGTATTTAACTAAGGTAGGCGGCGAACTTTGAATCAACTTCTCGTGCAACTGAACATTCTGTTGCTCGATTTTGGAGGTTAGGGAGTAGATATCTCGGCAGATCAGATTATGCCTTCCTATGAAGAAACGAAAAGAGAAGCAATTTTACAAATCTGAGAATGAAATGCGTTTCAGCGGACGAATGGATATATTATTTAGTTTGTCAAAGGTACAACGAATATTTAACGGTGCTATTACTATGAATGATTTAACAAAATTGGTTTTACTTTTTGTTGTTTTGTAGAAAATATATGTATATAAAAAAGGCATACAAAAAACGGTTTCCTCAAATAAACAAAAACAAAGAAAATGGGAAAAGTTAATAACAATAAAATATTAGCTGTTTGTGAAAGGTGGCCAATACGATAAAGTTGAGCCCTTTTATCGTCTTGTTTACACCGACATAAACCGCTACTCACTCAAAGTCAACCACAAACCAATAACCTGAATGAATTTCTTGGTTTTGTAGTTGCTGACTTGTGTGTCAAATGTGAGAAGATGACATGGAAAAACTACAAAATTGACGAATACAAAATATCAAATTTAGATGTGTAACTTTTTATTGTAACAAGAAAAGCGAAATCGGAATTCTAAATGTAACACAGTGAATTAAGTAGGTAACACTGTGCAACAAATATTGATTAAATGAAATACAGAAAATAAAATTAAACAAATATTTGTTAAGAATAACAAAGCAAAAACTTAGAAAACATTTTTACTCAAACTAATTAAAAACAAAAAACTAAAAACAAAACTAAAATGTAGCTCAAAACGTATAAATGTACTCTAACCCGTGAATAAATATCGAAATGTAGTAAAATCCCACTGTAGAAATAGAGAATACCAATATTTCTTTTCGCCACACTAAATTGGTAAGTATTTGAAATAATAAACAAATCCTAAACAGAAGTTGTTAAAATATGAATTAGCAAAATATTTCCACTCGAAGTACGAATTAGTCTAACAAATTATATTTACCAACTAAACTAGCAGGTGAGTTGCAGTAGGTTAAGTGCAACAATCAGTAGGTAAATATGCATATTAAATACTTAAAAATAGGTTAGAAATGTAACTAAAATGCAGTCGCAAACAAAGACTATCGAATTGAAGGAATAAGCTTAATTTTGAAACTGTACATTAAGCGTAAGCTATAATGAAGCCACCAATGAATTGATTTTTAGATATAAAACTTGAACAACTAATTGATATTAGATACTGACAAGTAATGAAATGTTAAGTAAATGAAGTATTTCTATGTGTACTTTTTAGATATCTACCAACAAATAATAGAGATAATAGAAAACACATTTGAACGAGAAAAAGAAAAGCAAAATGCCTTAAGCGGCAATCATAACAACAACAAACCTACAAAAAATAATAGAAAGCAGATCTACGTATGTAATTATTTTTTCAGTAAAACAACAAGAAAACCAAAATAAATACTACAACATGGAAAAATGGTATTCAAATTATAAGAAAAATTAGTTCATAAATTAGCAAAACAGAATCAAAAAACATCAAAAAAAGACAAATAAACACTAACAGAAACTTTAAAACCATTAAGCGTTTTTAGCTGTCGAGAACTAATACGCAACTAACAACAAATTTGAGCTAAGCAACTGCACATCATAAATTTAAACAAATTCACATAAAGTAGCTACATAACATCAAAGTCAAAAGAAATGTCTGTAGTCCATATTTCACAAATACAAAAATGCATATTGATTAGTTTTATAAGCATCCAAAACACTTAGTTTTTAATGTATTGCAACTGACTTTAGTGAACAAATTTATAAATAATAAAAAAATATTGTAAATACCTTTGAAATACAAACCATGTTTTCCTACAAAAATTACAAAACCCAAAAAATTTGCAAAACAACAAACGATTTTTACTTGTTGGTAAACTACCTAGCTGTAAGCAGAACAACTAGGTGTGTCCACTTGTCATGGACAATAAACAGGATATAGTATGATTAAGTTATAGCTAATTTAAAATTTAATAATTAGAATACTCCTTTTCAAATTATGTACGATTTACAGCAGCAAATATCGTAAATGAACTAAGAAAGTAAATTTACTTAAAATTTATACATATATATATATTCGTAAATGTGTGTGTGTTGCAAACTAAACATATAAAAAATAAAAACAGAAACAAAACGTGCATTCAAAAAAAAAATTTTAAAAAAAATTGCATATAAAAGAGTTTTAAAATTTATTCTTATTAATAACTGAAACTCCAAACTTAAAAAATAATGAACTACAATAAAATTAATATCAATACATGTTATAATTTGTGGTTTTATTGCTAACAGTTTGAATGGCAGTTGTACTTTTGAAATGTATATAAAATCTAAGGAATGATCTGAACTCAGCGGAACTCAAACTACACACGTAAGTAGAGTTTGTTTGCATATTTGAGAAAAGTTTTTGTCACGTTTTCCTCACTTAAGCCTTGACGATTTTGGCCAAAGCAAGAAATCTGTTCTTAATGATAAATGAGGCCAGCTGGGAGCACCAATCGAGGCGAAGTCATTTTCCAACTCATTCTTGCCTACCCCTTCCTCTATAGGAAACGTTTTAGGTCACTCCACTTCGCCTACATCTGAGAAACGTTAGCATTATTCTCAACATTAAATTCAATTCAATACACTACCTAAGGATCACAAGAGACACGATAAATCTTATGAAAATTTTTTGAGCTTTTCTAGTCACTGCCCATAACTTCGATCCATACATTAGAGCATGTATGATGGAAGCATGCTTTTTTGCACGTAAATAATGGACTTGACTTCTTAGCTTCCTGCGCTTACATATCTCAATTATTATAGAACTTAAAATAGATTTAGTTCCATTGTAACTTAATCACTTTGCTTCCAACCCAATCTAATATAACCGCAAAGCGTTTTTTACCGCACGAAAATCAACGACTTTTTGCGGAAATACAACATTGTTTCTGGCTTTTGTAAGTTTTATTTCATAAAAAAATCAAAAGCGGTTGTAGAAACATCAGGGACATTCATTGATATGAGTTTAGTTCCAGATAGATAATCATAAGCACTGGGCGCTAGGCTAAACATATTTGCTGAATATGTTATTCTGGTCTTTCATGGAAGGTTGAAAATGAGAACAAGAGCATTTATCGAGAAGTAAAATCCAATGTTTTGGAATTGTGATTTAATTCTCATTGTTCTAAGTCTGAACAGTGTGTCAGTAGGCTTGCTTGGGGAGAAGCAAAAGAAGTATCCTATTAATATAAAGAAACTGTCCACCTAATCAACATTTTCAATGCCTTTTATAAGTTAAGCAACCCTGCGAAATTAAGCAGCTCACAAGTATCCAGTTTGCTTTTATTGGTTTCTATAATTTTAATATTTCTGCTAGGCAACCCTGAACTTCTTTTCAAATTCAAATCACCATTCAGTAAGCGCAAGCGTTTCCAAAGCATGTGATTTAGCAGCGAAAGTGGGAATTGAATAATCAACATTATTTAACTTGACAGTGTATGCATACATAGATTCGAGGATGTAGTAATCTACG
The DNA here is from genome assembly GCA_949987695.1 of Merzomyia westermanni. Taxonomy (NCBI): domain Eukaryota; kingdom Metazoa; phylum Arthropoda; class Insecta; order Diptera; family Tephritidae; genus Merzomyia; species Merzomyia westermanni. The sequence goes on from OX465288.1 coordinate 207,313,969, forward strand.
AGGAGAGAAAAAAAAGAAAATAAGAGTAAGTAAAACTCATTGCAAACATGCAACAAACTTTTCACAAAAGGAGAAGTGTAGGTAATAACAAACAAAACCAGAATTCAGCAGAAATTATTGATTTTTCACCAAAGGTAATCCAGCGCAAATGTTATAGTAAGGGTTGCCAAACAAACGCAAAAGTTTAAAAGCTGTATGTGGTTTCCATCAGCTTTGAATTTCATATTCGACCTATTAGCTATATCGCTTTTCCTCAGTAAATATACAGGGTGGCTGATGAAAGGCGCTACCAAAAAAAAATTAAATAACTTTTTTTCTATTTAATGAATCTGGTTAATTTTTTTTTCATTTTGCAGATTGACTTTTACATTTAACAAAAATGGATAACTGGGACACTGAAACAAGAATTTGGATTGTCCGCCGCTATCACGCACTGGAGTCCGTAGTTTCAGTTCACAGAGAGTATAGGCGCACGTTTGGCGGCAATCCTCCGAGCAGATGGACCATAATAAGACTTGTAAACAATTTTGCCGAGCATGGGACAGTCAACAGAAGACCTTACCATCGAAACCCTTCAGTTCGAACGGAGGAAACAATCGCTGCTGTAGCTGCTGCCATACAAAACAATCCACGTGTTTCGACAAGAAGCTTATCTGCTCAAATGGGTGTAAGCAGACAGTCATTACAGTCAATTGTGCACAAAGATTTGGACTTATTCCCATATAAAATTCAAATGGCCAACAAACTGAACGCTGCAGACTTGCCGATTCGCTTGGAATTTTGCCAGAAGATGCTTCAAATGGTGGAAGAGGATGGAAACATGTTGAACTGTCTTTTCATGTCTGACGAGGCCCATTTCGATTTAAACGGCAACATAAACAAACAAAATTGTCGAATATGGAGTGCTTCCAACCCACAGATACTCCATGAGACGGAATGGCATCCACTTCGTGTCACAGTGTGGTGTGCAGTTTCATCACGCTGCATTGTCGGGCCCTACTTCTTCGAAGAAAACGGTCACACCGTTACGGTTACTGGAGACCGTTACTTGAGCATGTTGAAAGAGTTTTTCTATCCAGAATTACGCCGAGTGAGAATTTCTTTCAACTCTGTGTGGTTTTAGCAAGATGGTGCAGCTCCTCATATAGCCCAACCTGTTATGACAGAATTGCGACGAAAATTTCCCAATAAGCTGATATCCAGAAACTCCACATTCCGTTGGCCACCCAGGTCGCCTGACCTTACTGCACCTGACTTTTTCTTGTGGGGTTATTGCAAACAGGAAGTCTTCAAAGCAAAACCAACAAATTTGAATGAACTAAGGCAATCCATTCGAGAAACAATTGCGGCTATTCCTGTCTCAACTCTCCAAGCAGTAATGAACAACTTTTTGGTAAGATGCCGCACATGCATCGACGAGCAGGGGGGGCATTTAAATTCCATTATTTTTAAAACTAATTAAGCTATATTTAATAAAATTTAATGAGCTTTAACATGAATAAAAGAAAAATGAATTCCATACACTGAAAAAAAAAATTATTTGAGTTTCTCAATGTAGCAAAATTCATCAGCCACCCTGTATAATCCCCTACACATTAGGGTGGAATAAAATTAGGGTGGAATAAAATTCGCATTGTTCTTTTTTGGCGAGAGTCTAAAACGATTTTTGCCGTCCAACATAGCATGCCAGTATTCTTCTCTCTGCCAAAGGACGCCAATTGGAAACAGCACGCCATCGCGAATAGTTAGCAGACACTTTGAACTATCGGGTATCGACTATGACTCTCCCACAACCCGAACCACCCCTTAAATATCCGAAAGGAACTATTTGAGACTTGTATATTGAGCTAGAACTAGTTTTTGATTATAGACGACTTCTATTAAACCACGCCATATTGCTGTTGTTGTAGTAACAATACCTGTTTATTCATCATATGCACTCCTGAATGCGGATTAAACGCGGCCATACTGAGTTAAAAGCCCTTTATGGGGCGAACCTATTTAAATACCAAGGGAGGCCAAGTCATCCTCCACCTGGTTTTTGCATCGCAGTCAAGACCACGCCCTCACTCCGCTGCCGAATGTTAGTTCGAACAAAAAATTAAAAGATCATATTTATGTTTATAGCATGATTGTAGTGCTCGCGGCTGAGTTTTAAAATAGAGAGAAAACATTTAAGGAGCTTAATGCATTACTTCTGTTCCCGTAACCGATTTGAGATGGACTTTTAAGAACTATAATTAGTTCGCTTCACGAGGGCCAAACAATGTATAAGGTGAATAAGTTTTAGGAACGTAATCATATTCGCATATTTTTTTATCTTAGTTAGATACAGTCTTACATAAAAGTCGTTTAATTCCTTAAATTATTCCGCAGATATTAAGAATTAGAGGTATTTTGAAACTATTCAAATTTGCCTGATTCCTAAGATATTCTTAACATTTGGACATATATGAAAAATTTTGTGTTTCCGTTGAACAATTTTGTGTGCAGTCAGACAGTCTAATGTATACGCATGTATGGTAGAGTTTGCTTGAACATTTCGTTGTGCATACTTTTAGGCACATCTTATTTCAACGATACACAAAATATCTCTCATGACGTTAAAACCATTTAGAAATATATCTCATCTTCTAAGTTTATAACAGCTATTCTTGTATATTTGTATATGTGATAGTGAACTAAATTCTAAGAATTACTTCCTAGGTGTTGCCACTCAGGACGCTTTTATGAGCTTGCTACTTATCTGATTTTTTTGTGTCGAAAGGGGAAAATTACTTTAGGTCAAATTTCAGCAAAAATAATTTTTAGGTAGGCTACCACTTAAGGTTGCCACTTAATCCCATTATTTATTTTGTTGCATATCCCCTGCTATCCCGAAAACGTTTGGCACATTTCTATGAAATTTTGTATAAAGGTTATCACAATTAAGTTTACTACAATATAAGTCGTTACTGATGAGTAGCTTGAGCAAACTAAATTATATGGCATCCTCTAAAAACGCCGGTCACTTTGGCTTTCATCAAAACAGTCAAAACAAAATTTTTTAAAACTTACTAAGATCTTAACCAAACTAAAATACAATTCTATGCTTCTGAAATTGATGGTATACATATGGTACTCTTTTTATTATGTAGAAAACATTGTTGCTGCAATTTTTCTTTGAAGCATTAGTTATATGATGCAGCCATACTTGCACATGATGTTCGTTCCAAAACGAACTGGGCAGCAAGATAATCGATATATAAGCAATATCCATTTATTTAGCTTTGTCAATTAGTTTATTTGTATTCTATAAACTCAGCTCCAGCTACTTCTTACAAAAGAGTACTTTTTGTTTTTATTTTCAGCAAACTTTTTATTGGCATTGGCACTTAATACTTCGAATACCGAGATTCGCAATTACTTCGTCCTTACAGCCACAACTGTGGCACAATCAGGCTTACACCAGTATACCTGAACACCACCATCTTCGTCGTCACAACATTTATTTCTTCCATTCACTTGAGCACACCATAAAAACTTTCTTCTTCTCTCTGCTATGTTCTATCCTGCGGATACTACTAATTATAGAACATTTTGCATAAAATTTGCCAAACTTGGTGTGAGTGCTTTGGAGTCCCACATACATATGCTATTACCACGTAAGTATGCGGTTACCTATACTCAAACTCCACACTAGTTGGGGCGCAGCTATTTTCGTTTGTCTAGAAGATCAAACTTGTGCCACTGCCAAGTCCACAAGTTTCTTGGTATTGCAATTTCAGGGTTCAGTCTGGATAGGTAATAGTTTAATCTGTTACAATATCCAGAACGAAATGGGGCTAGCATGACTTTTTTCTCCCTAGGCAGTTCACTTTCTTCTTCGGTAACAGGTGGAGCTTATGCCTGAATGACGGCATGCACTGGGCAAGAGCTGACAAAGGAGTTTACCGAAAAGGATTTGACAGTGGACCCTAATTTGCTAACACCAGCATAGAGGTTGCAGAACCTTAGGTGCTCCTTCCACTTGGCGCGTTTGTGTTGATCAACCAGCATTAGATCCCTAACTTAAGGGCCTCTGCCTCTGTGGGTAAGTGTGAAACTTCTCCCTGATGGAACATATTAATTTGAGACTGAATATATGACCATCCGAAACCCTCTTTCCCCTTCTCGTACGTCAGACGGGAAGAGCAGCGACGGAGCTGTCAGTAATGTTAGGAAAAACAACACAGTCAGATTTGTTGAAATTGGTGAAGGTGCGGTTTTCGAAAGTGGGGCGATCGATTGCGAGGACAATCGGTAAAGGATCTGATGCAAGAGTCAACATCGGTCACCAGTCAACGCAGCTTATGATACCAGCGGTGTCGATAGTAGGGCGAAATTGACCAATTTACCGCGATCCTTGAGGGGGCATCCCCGTCCACTGTGCATAACGTCGAATCGCCTATTTATTCAGGCAACTTCTCTCCGCTACCATCGTCCTATAGGGTTGAGCGCCAAAGGTCTCTGAGTAACGCACGAATGTCTGCGCGATACTCACTCGGACAACAGATTACAGAAGGTATGTAAATGTAAATTATCTCAAGATCCACTGCGCCTGACCTGACAACCCTGCCTTGACGTTTTAAGATGCTGTTTCTCGGATCGACATCAAGCTCAAATAGACCGTATTGCACAAATTGGTGGTTGATGAACACAAGTCCACACCCTAGTCCCCTCGGTGGGTCGCGCTGATGGATGTTGTATCATGGTTATAGCCCTCAGCAACTTGTTTTGTGTAGCTATCTTTCACCTTTGGAGAAGCAGATCTGGTTTCTTGAGCCCGGGTTGGGTTCAACACCTTCCCGGAGCAAGAGAATACTAATCAGCCCTGCTGCAAGGAGCTGTTCGGAGAATGACAGTTTTAGGAGGAAAATTGACGATTTAGCAGGGTTACATCGAAATAAAATCCATTGGTTAGGTAAAACCCGAGTCATTCTGATACGATAGGACCGGCTGTTGTGGGAGATCGGAGATCTAACCCACGACCTCTTCCCAGTTGGGATAGTATCAAGCAATTATTTCTTGCTCTACTTAACTTATTTTGAACTAGAAATGGTTATGTTTCTTATCGAAATCGGGCAACTTTGATCTGTCTTTATGGTAAAAACACAGTTGGCTCTTTATTTAGGTGTAACCTTAATACTAGCTGTGAGTTAGTTTTCAACTTGGTTTGACTGCAGGATATGTACATTCCACCTCCATTTCCTTTCACCGTCTTGTAATTTGATAGCTATCTACATACTCGTATGTCTGTGTTTCCACTTTGCTGCGTTGCTCCAAAGTTTTTGCGATTACTTGTTCTTTCGACAGTTTGCTTCTTTGTTGCAAACATGTGTGGGTTATCATCGCCATATTTGCTTATACAATGTTGTTGCCCCATTGACGTATATATAAATTTCAAACATGCAACATGCGGTTAAACTTTCCAATGCAAAACGATTTTCAGATGCAAAATACTTAAAAGAAATGCAAATCAGTTAAAAACCTTGAGAATTTATTTTGGTTGTAAAATAAATCAAAATAAGGTAAAAAAAAAATTGATAAAATTAAATAAAATAAAATAAAATAAAATAAAATAAAATAAAATAAAATAAAATATACAATAAAATAAAATAAAGTAAAATGAAATAAAATAAAATAAAATTTAATAAAATAAAATAAAATAAAATTAAATAAAATAAAATAAAATAAAATAAAATAAAATAAAAAAAAATTTAATAAAATAAAATAAAATAAAATAAAATAAAATAAAATAAAATAAAATAAAATAAAATAAAATAAAATAAAATAAAATAAAATAAAATAAAATAAAATAAAATAAAATAAAATAAAATAAAAATAAAACAAGATAAAATAAAATAAAATAAAATAAAATAAAATAAAATAAAATTAAATTAAATTAAATTAAATTAAATTAAATTAAATTAAATAAAATAAAATAAAATGAAATAAAATAAAATAAAATAAAATTAAATTAAATTAAATCAAATAAAATAAAATATACAATAAACTAAAATAAAATAAAATCGAATAAAATAAAATAAAATAGAGAATCAAACCCACTCACTCTGATTGCCAGCACAGCTGCCTAACCCATAGGCTATGCTGCGTGTAGTTTTTCAAGCTGCTTAATTCAATTTTTCCTCTAATCAAAAATAATAATAATTAACTAAGAATTATTATCAACTGGTCTTGAGCTCGTTATACTTACAAAAATACATAAAATGAAATAAAATAAAATAAAACAAAAAAAAAAATAAAATAAAATAAAATAAAATAAAATAGAATAATTATTGCTTTTATTCCAACAATTTTTTGGTTTTTACGGCCTATTCATTTTCAAGTATCATGCCTATGAATGAGCTCAAGGCCACTAATATTTTTTTTATTTTTTTTATTTATTTAATAAAAACTGGTTGTGCATAAGACTAATGTCTTTTAAGCCCATCATCTTTACAACATTTAACATATGTATATTTGTAACAAATTTTAATATCCAAATATATATCATTTAAAACAAAAATTAATTAATTTAAATTCAAGATACATAGATATAGAGTGAAAAGGATACAGAAGTAGAGAAGAATCAGAAATACCTAGCTAGTTAAAAATTTAAACACTTCCATTTTAAAGCACCTGGCATTTGTTATTGATTTTATTGCATTTGGTAAAGAGTTCCAGAGTTTGACATTCTATTCAATTAAAAAATTTTAATAATTAAATAAATTAAATAAATAATTAAATAAATTATAAAAAAAATAAAAAAACAATAAAAACTTTCGCTATAGAAATATTATTAGTGGCACTGAGCTCATTCATAGTCATGATAATTTAAAATAGAGTAAAATAAAATAAAATAAAATGAAATAAAACTAAATAAAATAAAATTAAAAAAATACAATAAAATAAAATATAAAATAAAATAGAATAAAATTAAGTAAAATAAAGTAAAATGAAATAAAGTAAAATAAAACAAAATAAAATAAAATAAAATGAAATAAAATACAAAAAAAAATAAAAAAGGCGTGAGTACCAAGTACTCGTGGAGTTTGATCTGTAACCATGTCTATCCTTTAAAACTTTAAATTCTTTCCCGTCTTTCCTTTCCTTTCCTCTCCTTTAATTTCCGTTCCTTTCTTTTCCTTTCCTTTATTTAAATTTCATTCCATTAATATAACCACAAGGAATACACAAACAAAACAAATTTACTACCATCTCGAGTATTTCTAGCTAAAATTAATTTAACATGAATAATAACATATTTTGTTTTTGTAAACACTGTGTATATTTATGATAAACGCAGTTGCCCTCGTCTTTTACCGATTGACAGCATTCATCGTGTTTAGATTCACGATTACCGAATAATAACAATCAGCAAAGCAGTTGCATACACACACACCCTACTAAGCAGAGCGTCACATACATACATATCAGCAAAGCAGTCAAACAACCCACTAGGACTTTTTGTTAGGTCCTGGGAATGTTATTCATACCAGAATATGTGATTTTGTTAGATTGATCGCAAGTACTTGAAAAATACATTGCCTGGCCATCAAAACTTTGAGTACAAATTTCCAACTTACTACAGCAGTTTTAAAGTAGGTAGAGCCGAAGATATCAGATAACAAATGAAGACAGTGAGCAGATGCGAATTGAGCATCTTAATGGGAAGTGCGAGAACAAAAGCAAAAGTTATGATCGTGAAAAGTGCCGCTACAAAAACCGCTTTGTAGGCAATTTTAGTTTAAGAAAACTATGTATTAAAGTTAGGTTTATTCAAATTTTTTTTTAACATCTACTTTAATTGGAGAATACAAAGAAAAGCAAAGCTGTTAACTAATACGTGAAACTGCCAGTTATGAAATGAAATCTCATGCTTTTTTCAGCAATGAAGCTGGTTCATAAATGCCCAATTATACCTTCTTTCTACCTACCCCATCTATCATAACTACCAGATGAAAAAATCACCTATGTAAGCGCTTAAGCATGTACCCACGATCGTTTACGAACGATTTTCCTTCATTGCTATTTTTTATAGCGAAAGTCACTCATTCGAAGGCGGCCATCGCCGTGCGTTAGTCATGGAACTCGTTATGCTCCGCACATGAAAAGTAGGGAAGACTCTATACACGCATACTAAGCCAAACTTCACTTACAACTGAAATATGCACAGAAACAACATCAACAACAAGACATAGACATAGGCGCAGGCATCAATAAAATAAAATAAAATAAATTGAAAAAACCACTGCTGCCACAACTCGGGCGTCCTTTTGCTTACATCTTATCCCATATAGCTCTTAATAAAAATTCATATACACATGCATATGTATGTATGTTCATGTTCCCTGTAAAAAACAATAGAGCATCAGAGTACTCCAACACTTATCCTCATTCATATAAAAAAGGTGGTCCAATTTACATACCGATGTCCGGTGATTGGATCACCTAATCCAACTCGGAGTACCATTTACTTTCTTCCGAATAGTCTATAGAGCACCTACGTTGGAGTACTTTGAAAATGCTGCCAAAAGATTACTCTATAGAGTATTCTAGACGAAAGCGAGAAGGAAGTATGTGTTCTTTTGAGGACGACCTACTCCCGCTCTCGCTTTGCTGTTGAATACTCTATAGAGTAATCCCGTGGGAGTATTTTGAGAGTACTCTCACGTAGGTGGTCTATAGAGTATTCAAAAGCAAAGAAACGGAGTACTCTGAGATGGATTAGGTGATCCAATCACCGGACATTGCCATGTAAATTGGACCACCTTTTTATATGAATGTGGATATGTGTTGGAGTACTCTGATACTCCTTTAGGAGTATTCTTTGGAGTATGAAACGGAGTATTTCAGTTTTTTGCAGGGTTAGTGCAGCCACAATTCAACACACAAATACCAAAACAAATAAGAACACAAGGAATTACAACTTATTTATTGTATGAATGGGACATAGCGGTGGCCCAATAAGTGTTTAAGTTAAGTTTAAATCTGTTTTTTGTTGTTTTTGTAGTGTTTTCAGTTATTAATGCGCTACTCAAAGTGGTGTAATTGTGGTAATAGCTTTGCATAACAACTCAAACACACACTCTTGCACACGCACACACTCCCGCATAAATTCATACAACGCAGTGCAGTTTGACTGTGGCGACTTACCTTTTTTGCGGTAATTAAATCCCAATTACGCCACCGCCTTTGTGAATTATGCACAAAAACAATAACAACAATTTAGCTCAAGTGGCGCATGAAAACCTCCTAAAAGGTGAGAGGCATTTGCATTTTCGAGTGAAAATGTTTGTAAGTATGTAATGTTACCAGTTTAACTACGTGTGCTACGCAAACAATTTTGCATAGAATTCTTGTGCTGCCGACGTCACACTGTGGGCAAAACAGGATGTATATTTCGTAATTCTTAAATTTTTGGAAAAAACTTGTGCTTGTGGTAACGACAAAAACATTCCCCGAAGGTTTTGGGAAGTATTGTCGAATTGACAGTACTTGGGCGGATTTGAACCCGGTACGCTCCGGTACTCCCTTGCGGTACTGCGCGACTGTCGTGGTAGCGATTTAGGACCAGTGAAACCTTATAGGTCATGTCACCCCTCCTTCCGTAAGGAAGGATAAGATGGGTAATGAAAGGTGAGAGGCTTCATATCCGTAGATCAATCTTACGACCGGTATGCCTACCTCGGGCATATTCTAACCCGCAGGGGTAAGGAAAAAACTTAGTTTTTAACACCTACATGTTTCATAAGTTAATACAGTAAAAATGCAGTGTCCTAATGTTTTTTTTTTTTCAGTAAACCCTTTTTCAGTGAACTTTTAATTTCTTAATCACATAGCTTATTGCAGCACCCATTAGCACATTTCTTTTGATACCCATATTGTACACATATTGGTCGATAAAGAGTCTCTTAAACTTGAAGATAGACGTCTAGTAAGGCAACGGCTAAAGTTGCATTCAATTCCATTCAGCCCATTTTCAGTGATACACCCAAAAACACATACAGACAGACAACAATTGTATAAACTGTTGCTTTGGAGTCTATTGGCTTAATAATGATGGCTCCTACCAAAAAAAAATGTTATTCTAACTGAAGAGATTAGGAAAATGAGGGAGGAAAAGAATCGAAAAAGGGAGAAGTACAGGAATAAGTAAGGGGAGAGACAAAGGAGATGGTGGCTGAAAATATCAGGGTGTAGAAGATGAAGGTAATATGAAGTAGGAAAAAAAGAAGAGGGTGATGAAAAATTAAGGGGAGGCGGGAGCTAACAAGCAAAGGGAGTACAATTTTTTAAACGTGCAGTGAAAGCCGCCATACAAGCTAAGGCACCAGTAGTGGTTGCAGATTAATGCGACCGCATCTTTTGCAGGGAGATGCAAACTACCAAAGCCAGATTAATTTCTTATTTGTGCAGACTAAAGCTCAATTTTCTCGTGACGCGAACAATTTTTTTATTACTCAACTGAACATACTTTTCTAACAACAAACTCATTCTGGTCTAACAGTGTTGAAACAACAAATTGTGGACATGTTTACTAGGCATGAAGAAGTACCACTGTAACAACAACACACCAACGATATATTAGAGGTGCATGAATGGAGGGAAAGTTTTTAAAAACAAAATTGTTTGAAAAAAAGACATACATTTTCAGCTAAGATAAGATCATTCTTCAAGCAAATTCTAATTCGCTCTTTAAAAATGCTTCAAAGTTGGGCAGCTGAAAAAATAGTTAAAGATCTGCATATCTACATCTTAATGTCATGCCTATAATTCAAGATCGAAATTGTAGAGGTAGTGTACTCCAAACACTGGAAAAATACAAGAAACTAGTTAAAGTTACCAAAAACTTCTTAAAAATAACATTTATTAATTAAATGCCAAATAAATCCAATGAACGCATTGTATTTTTTCCAGTTATTTTTCATCTTACATAATAGCTAACTACGATTTTGAAAGAAATAAGTCTTAGTTTGCCCACATTGCATCACTGACTTCACTTACTCGCCGAAGAACTACGTGGCAAATGTAGTTGCAGCAAAATAAGCAAATTTAATTTTTGTTCGGATTGCTACTTTTCTCTTCGCGGTTTCGTTAGAGAGTTTAATGTTTTATTAAGTGATGGTTAAGATTTTTTGTATTTGAAATGTTTTTTGGTTCACTATGTATTTATATGTGTTATACAAGTACATGCCAGTACATAAATAGATGCTTTTCATAAAAACCCAGCTTAATTACGGGATAATAATTAAGGCAATTTTGTACGAAATCTTAGTAATTTTTTAATTAAAGTTTATTTGTATAGAACAAGCACATAGTTCTTAAAACAATATTCTAAGTACATACTTTATGAGAAACTCACTGTCGAAACTATAAATAATACTATCTATAAATAATAGCGAAAAGAACAAAACTCTTCTTTCAAGTAGTACTCAAACAAATAAAATTTGCATACCCATATTAGAAATCGGGTCATTGAGATAACACCTTTCTAAGGTATATGGGTAATTAGATTGAGCCAAAGAAAATATTATTTTGATATTATGTTTCAGTAAAAAAAAAGACCGTAAAAGTAGGCGATGGATGTATTAATTTTTAGAGTTCTCTGATTTCCAGATTAAATATTTTCGGAAGTCAAAAAATTAAAATTGTTTGAAAAAGTTTTTTCGCCCCTCCTCAGTGGTTTGGCAAACTATTCGAGTGTATTTTTGCCCTGGAAGCCTTCTCAGCAAAAATTCTTCATGCCTTTCGGAATCGTCAAAAATCTGTAGGTCCCGCCAATTTAGAGAAAAAAATTCAAAGCAGCACTCCACAAATTGGAAGCTGTCAAAACCTTTCTCATAAACTTGCTTTTATAAAACCATTCTGATTTTTTTTAATTTTTGGCCCTTGAAACTTTTATTATCTACAAAATTTGTTTGGCCCAATCTAATGAGTGATTCTTTAAAAACTGTTCTCTCATTCCACACTTGACTGTCTACTACTGTTCAATATCACTAAAACAGGAAGCAGTCCAAACACTTCTTTATAAAGGTCGGTAATACAGAGTTATTACCGTTTAGCATTGCCGAGACTGTTAGAAATTTTAAACACTATTCTAGTAAATACTGATATAGGCTGATGTATATTGGAACGATTTTCCGTCACTTCTTTTTAAATTTGGTTTATGACAAACCAGTTCGGCGTTCTGCCATCATCAGTGTTTACTTTCGTTCTGGTCATTTTCTATCCCTTGCTTATATTTAAAATGTAAAGATGCAGTAGCAAGTATTACAAAGTACGTCGAAACAAACCCCTGCGGGTTAGGGGTTTAGAATATGCCCGAGGTAGGCATACCGGTCGTAAGAGGCGAGTAATATGCACAAAAGCAATGACGTGCAACTCGATGGTTGATCTACGGATATGATACCTCTCACCTCTCATTACCCATCTTATCCTTCCTTACGGAAGGAGGGGTGACATGACCTAGAAGGTTTCACTGGTCATAAATCGCTACCACGACAGTCGGGCAGTACCGCAAGGGAGTACCGGAGCGTACCGGGTTCAAATCCGGCCAGGACTGTTCATTTGACAACACTCCCCAAAACCTTCGGGGAGTGTTTTTGTCGTTACCACAACAACTACAACAACGTCGAAACAAATATAGGCCTTACCCAAAGGACACTCGGAAGTCACAGTTTTTATGCATTTATTTTCCATCATTCGACCTTTTTTAAGATTCTAACTTAAGAGTATTCAAGACAGTTTTGAAAAAATTTTTAATATTTAAAGTCAGAATACTGAAAATATAGTTTTGTAACCCAACAAATTCTAGTATGCCTGTGACCCAGGTCTACAAGCACCTTTTTGAAACCTTTTGTTGCCAAAAAACCCTTCGAACCTACTAAATGTAATACGGATGTATGTTACAACCAAACAGAGGTATTCCTAAACTCAAGAATATTTTGAAATTATCCAAACAAAACACTCTGAAATGATTTTAGACGTGTTCTGGATAGCTCCTGGCATTTACACAGAAAATGGTTTGTCCATGTAACTTTGGCTAGTATAATATAGTCCGTCTGTATGTATTGTTGTTCGCGTATCACTCAAAAACTGCTCAATAGTCGAATGCAACTTTCACTAGATGTCTAGCTTAAGATATCACTAATATCGATAGCTCGGCCGGTTCGGAGTTATCGACCAAAATGTGGACCAGGGTGACCCAAAATATGTTAAAACAATATACCCAATATACAATGAAGTAAGCTAGTTTATTAAACAATATTTTCCAAACGTTGAAATCAATGTTTTCCAAACGAGTTTGTAACTAAAAAATTTCACAAACGTTTAAATATGTTTTCACAATTGTATGGTAGCTTTGGGGAATTAACTTGAGGTGAACTTTCCGTGAGGTGAACAGTTTGGCAAATTTCAAAAATAATGATAAATAATTTACCTACTTGATTTATATGAACTTTATTATACAGGGTGGATGATGAAACTCAAATAATTTTTTTTTCAGTGTATGGAATTCATTTTTCTTTTATTCATGTTAAAGCTCATTAAATTTTATTAAATATAGCTTAATTAGTTTTAAAAATAATGGAAGTTAAATGCCCCCCTGCTCGTCGATGCATGTGCGGCATCTTACCAAAAAGTTGTTCATTACTGCTTGGAGAGTTGAGACAGGAATAGCCGCAATTGTTTCTCGAATGGATTGCCTTAGTTCATTCAAATTTGTTGGTTTTGCTTTGAAGACTTCCTGTTTGCAATAACCCCACAAGAAAAAGTCAGGTGCAGTAAGGTCAGCCGACCTGGGTGGCCAGCGGAATGTGGAGTTTCTGGATATCAGCTTATTGGGAAATTTTCGTCGCAATTCTGTCATAACAGGTTGGGCTATATGAGGAGCTGCACCATCTTGCTGAAACCACACAGAGTTGAAAGAAATTCTCATTCGGCGTAATTCTGGATAGAAAAACTCTCTCAACATGCTCAAGTAACGGTCTCCAGTAACCGTAACGGTGTGACCGTTTTCTTCGAAGAAGTAGGGCCCGACAATGCAGCGTGATGAAACTGCACACCACACTGTGACACGAAGTGGATGCAATTCCGTCTCATGGAGTATCTGTGGGTTGGAAGCACTCCATTTTCGACAATTTTGTTTGTTTATGTTGCCGTTTAAATCGAAATGGGCCTCGTCAGACATGAAAAGACAGTTCAACATGTTTCCATCCTTTTCCACCATTTGAAGCATCTTCTGGCAAAATTCCAAGCGAATCGGCAAGTCTGCAGCGTTCAGTTTGTTGGCCATTTGAATTTTATATGGGAATAAGTCCAAATCTTTGTGCACAATTGACTGTAATGACTGTATGCTTACACCCATTTGAGCAGATAAGCTTCTTGTCGAAACACGTGGATTGTTTTGTATGGCAGCAGCTACAGCAGCGATTGTTTCCTCCGTTCGAACTGAAGGGTTTCGATGGTAAGGTCTTCTGTTGACTGTCCTATGCTCGGCAAAATTGTTTACAAGTCTTATTATGGTCCATCTGCTCGGAGGATTGCCGCCAAACGTGCGCCTATACTCTCTTTGAACCGAAACTACGGACTCCAGTGCGTGATAGCGGCGGACAATCCAAATTCCTGTTTCAGTGTCCCAGTTACCCATTTTTGTTAAATGTAAAAGTCAATCTGCAAAATAAAAAAAAAATTAACCAGATTCATTAAATAGAAAAAAAGTTATTTAATTTTTTTTTGGTAGCGGCTTTCATCAGCCACCCTGTATAAGCGATGTGGTGTAGCGGTAGTGTTGCCGGTCTACCACACCGAAAGGCCCAAGGTTCGATTCCTGGGACAGGTAATATCAAAACTGGTTTGAAAAAGGTTTTTCAAAACGGAGTCGGGATTCAAACCAGCAACCTTCGGAGCAAAGGTCTAGTACATATTCATTAGGCTACCGGCCCATTTTCACCGTTGTTGCCTAAATTGGAGTTTTATCAATCAGTTTTCAACAAACCCTTACTGCACCCTTGATAAAACGTTAATTAAATATTGTTTTCCAAACCTCATTTCCAATTGGGATCACTTTCGTTGATTCGACAATTTTTTCCAAACGTTTAACAATGATTATAGTAAACGTTTTCTAAACTAAAAGCTTGCTAAAGTAAGTCTATCGTAAGCTTATAGTAAACGTATTTTGCTTATTGGGTAGGTATCAAACGAAAGGTGCTAATTGCTGAAGGAAAGCTTTTGAGGACCCCTGAGTATCAATTCTATATCGATATTTTTATTCTTCCATTTATAATGGTTGCCATAAGAACCACTTTTGGATAAACTCACCTCTTTCTCTAAAATGGACGCCAGTTTGCGAGGTAATCGCATAAACCATGAAGTGGCTAAGAAGTCTGCAACGGCTGCACCGCAGCAGGGAAGACTAATGCAAAGAGCAATTTAACCTATATCAGAGCGGATTTCGTAACATAAGTAAGTATCTCAGATGCGGGTTGAAAACATGGCCTTCCAACCGCCTGGTCCACGTGACATTAACCAGATGGAGCAGACTGGGGACGCGGCCTTCCCGCTTCATTACCATCTAATTGAAGACATTTCCCGAATAATCACTTAATTGGAAAAAACGTAAGTATCTAAGTATCATAGATACGGACGGAAACACGAACATTCCAGCTGCAGATGAACTAATCACATGAAATAAAAGAGTAGATATAGTCGATTGATTACATCCCTACGAGGCTACATTTATACACTTCTGGTTGCTGGACAGAAACGATTTTTTTTTAATAGCACCCCAGACTAGAAGAATGAATGAAAAAATCTATCAAAAGATCCCCAGCTAAGAACTGAAATTAAAGTACAGTAATGCTGTCCAACAGACGTTGAGACTAGTACTCAAACCACTTCCCGACGGAATACTTAGCGATAGTACCGGGGGGATCGGTACAAGACGGTAGGAGTTTTAGTGCCGGTTAAAGTCTCACACTGATCGTAAGGCTTTCTCTTCTGAAAAAAAAACCACTTTCTGCGAATATAAAAAACGTCCACTTAATGCATAACAACATTTTCGTTCTCACTGAACAAAAGCCGAAGCTTAAGCATGATGAACTCAAAATCAGGGATAGTAAAAGTTGTAGCTCTTACTTATCCAGACTGCAGCCCCCGTTTTTTCTAACCAATGACACTTCCAGATTTTCACATATCTACGCAAACTGGTTCATCTAATACCAATACCCTGTAGAAACCCGTGCTTTATCGAACTACCCTCAGTCGACTCACATGAAAGCTGCTAAGTATTTTTGGTCTAAGGCTGGGTCGAGGCGCCAATTTTTTGGCGTTGATACCTTGAAACCAGCGCCACAGCCGGTATCAGCGCAGTGCGTTAACGCAATTGCGTTAAGTGCTTTTTTGGCGCAATGATACCATATTGCTAGGGGCGCAGTTTATGAGAAAACTAATACAAAGCGTTTGAAGGGGGTATCTAGAGACACGTATTCATGCCAGGATAAAGAATCCAAAGGCGGAGTCTAACTTTTTTTACCCGTTCATAAATAAGGAGCAAAAATAGTTTGCTCTGGTAATAATATAGTAATGAACAAAAGGCAAATTATTCAACCTTTTTTTGTGAATAATTTTTAATTTGTTTCAAATCTTAATTTTCCGCACTCGGATTGTGATTCCTGAAACCGAGACGCGTCTTTGGGCATACCTCTCAAAATTTTTTGTAGCGCCTTGGTAGCTATACCGCGGATGTTGGCGTGACTGGCGCTGATACCATTATTTGTAATTCCGTAACGCCATGACGCCAGCAGCGCCAGAAACACCTTCAACTCAATGGCGCCAGTGGCGCCACTCCAGTACAGCGGTGTTTTGTAGAAGTTTAGTGTTTCTGGCGCTTCTGGCGTCATGGCGTTACGGAATTACAAATAATGGTATCAGCGCCAGTGACGCCAGCACCGGTATCAGCGCAATTCCGTGCAGCCGCCCAGCGTTACACAACCTTATTTTGGTCAACCCATGGCAAAAGCACACTAACTACTACAACAATAAAAAATTGAACCTATCATTTCCTGCATTATTCCCTACCGACCATGTTGTTTGAGTCAAACAGACTGCCATTCAGCCGACTCACTGAATTTCAAAGCGCTGAGCGCTAACAAAGTGTTCAAGTGCAAGAACGTACCGGTTAAAGCAAAGGAACATAAACAAATAACAAAAATTGGTGAGAGAAAGATTTATAATATAAAATCTACACTAAGATTTGGCGTCCAATGAGTACGATCAATGACCATTAGCGTCGAATGAGAGTGGCGAAAGAGGGGAGGAGAAGAAAGCTTTTATTTTCTTTTTTTAATTTATGCACATAATAAATGAATTTACATACTTCACAACAACAAGACTAGGGATGTCAATGTCGGAAATCCCGTTATGTTCAATATGTTACCAAATTAATTACAATAATTTTTTTCGATGTCAGATTTTATATAATATCATTTAAATTCCTTTCGTGAAACCGGCTATAGATATTTGTAGTTTTTTACCAGAAATCGATTTTTTGTGGAAGTGCAGTATTTTTGAATTGTTTTCATTCTTAATGTAAAATTAAACTTCCGCTTTTTGTTATTTGTTTTAAAGTTCCAAGTAACATATAAATATTGAAACATAATTAAAAACCGAATCATTGGAACCGTTTCTCAATGAGTAACAGAGGTGTAACGAAACTCGACGTAACAAAGCTGCCGGAACCTTAAGCAGGCACGAAACACTGGGCACAAAAACAACCTGAAACAATGTTTTCGGTGGTCGAAGCCTCAGGTATCCAACTTGTCTCTTACAATTTTATATACAAATATATCAATTTCCTAAAAACTGAACTTATTGCGTTTTGTTATGGAGCTCCACAAATAAATCAATAAGTTAAAAAGCAATAAAAATGCAAACTACAACTGCAATTACAAAAACAATGATAAAATAAACCTTTTCTCATTTTCTGGCATATCTACAACTAACCCAATAAACAACAGCAACAAAATCTCTCAGGCTGGAACATGAGTAGGCTTTCTGACTCAAACTAGTGAAACTGTCAAAAATGTAAGAGATTGGTTGCTATTAAAATATGTTGTGTCAAACTTTATTTCATCTGATATGCATTTAAATATGAAATTATATTTACATAAGATCTGAGCATATGGTTGATTAGTTGTGAAATGGTTCTCAAATTGATATTGAACTAAAATGTTTGTTGGATATTTAGCTAGCGATCGTTGTAGCCGAGGGAGTCATCTAAAGATGTACTGTTCAACGAATGGGCACGGATGGGAGATGTACAAGAAGCTTTATGCATATACACAATAGCTACAACCAACAAGTGGGCAGGCAAACCAGCACCAAAACACAGCAAGATGATCTCGTCTAAAACGAACGACTATGTAGTCGACTGTGAACCTTTGACGTTGGTTGGTTGTGTTGTGACTATTGGTTCTACTGGCGCTGGCTATTAGTTATTCAATAATTATTTACAAGCGAAATCTCGGTATAGAACTTTGAACGGCGCAAATATTGCACGTTTCGGTGAGAAAGCGAATTGGTTCAACGTTGTGGGGTGCAATAATCGTGAAGCAATAAATTATTTCAAAAAGTAATTGCAAAACCTTAAGGGCTTGTGAAAATATTACAAAAGTGGCTGTTTGTAAAAAGTGAAAAATATTTATCAAATTTATTTTTAGCTAAAATAGCGATAAAACAAAAAAAGTGTTTTTAAATAAAAGAAAGACATTGAAGGGACGACAAGCATCTTATTCGAAACTCACATTAATTTGACGTTGGATTTACTCAATATCATCAGTGTACGTATTTCACGCATAAATATTTACATACTCAGCTACTTATGTTTTCATTTGACCGATTGAGTCGTTTCCACGTAAACGGTTTTTTGTGGTTTTATTCATAAATATTGGTATGGTTTTTTAAATATTTTATTTCAAGCATACAGTATAGGCCGGTTTTAATCTCATTTTAACTGCTGAAGTTTGTATAAAAATTAGTTTTATATCTGTCTCATACTATGCACAGAATTCAAAGGATAATACAATATATTTAGCGATTTGGTGTCCAAGCCATAATTTCGGGAATTATTATTTAAACTCCTTGGATTTTTCTACTCAGCAATTGCGTTTATATTTTATTCAGGTTCATTTTTACTTTTTTAAATATTTAAGGCATATGTATAATCCCAATATGCATACATCCAACTTTTTTCGATGTTTGACAATTGTCTATATTTTCAAAGTGATTACCAAAATGTTTCTCCACTTGAGGTTGCACAACTTTTTGCAAAGCTTGATTTCAGTTTGAAATCCATTGAAATGCATTTTGAAAATCCGCCTGAAATTTTTACATATGGCAGCACTCGTACTTTCCGTCGTATCTGGCATCAAAAATTAATCAAAACAAGTGAGCGAACGAAAAATGCCAAAATATTAAAATAAAGGAAAGAAATAAAAAGATATATATTAGTGTGACAAAACTTAGTGCTTAAAATATTATTTTATAAATATCATAAAGCCCATTGTGTTTTAATAATCAAGGAAATGCCTAGCAATAAAGTAAAATGTGAACTTTGATTTCAGTTGGAAAATATTGATAGAATTCAAATTGGAGTCCAATAAGAATATTTTCAGATCAAAAATGTTCCTTTCTGCTGCAGAATGGACTCATATTAAAATGGAATCATATTAAAAATTAATCTTGGAAATTGGAAAACGAATTTAATTTCAACAAGAATGTTTATTGGGATATATCTTTACAATATCGAAATATTTAATATAACAATTGAACGAGATCACGCACCACGTGATTATTTGTGAAAATAGGACCATTTAGCAACTGAACCAATAACGCAAACAACAGAATCCAATTTTATAAGGGTTCTCATTCAACGTTACAAATGTACGAAGCATACAAATTTATTTATATACTAGCGGACCCGGCAGACGTTGTACTGCCTAAAATTTGACTTGCCTACATTTAATAAATTGTACTTTTTTCCCTCCCCACTTGGCTCTTCTTCTACATTTATCCGTGTATCTTCCTTTTCTTTCTGCTTTTGCTTTTCCCCCAACCCCATATAAGGTTACTCTTCTTTATCTTCTTCATTTCTCTCTAATACCACCTATATTTTAAATTTCTATTCCTACTTACCTTCTTCTCCCATTTCCTCTGCGGGTACTGATATGTCCATAGCTTCGAAGATATATCGAATTAACTTTTAATTGTTCCTGGTACCGCTTTCTGTTGCCAGGGTTTTTTTTTTGATGTATAGAACAGATATCTATATATACGAGTAAAATATCATTAACTTGAACCAAATAAATTCCTAGCTATGCCCAATTGCTACTTAAAATACCCTGGGGGCTTTTCTGACTTCTCGTGAAAGTTTCATATAGATCGACTATAAACTTTGGACATTAATAAAGCGCAAACAAGACACAAAAAATGTGGGCGGGGCACCGTCGCTGGAATAAAGAAGCAGTGTAAGTGCTACATACACTATTTTTCGATAATTTCACCATCGGCTAGACAGTCCCTTAATCTATTATAAACATCTTTAGTTTTCGCAAATATCTTATTGTCTCACCAATTTATTCAAAAAAAGTAATTGAATAATAATAGTGTGAGTATAACAAATTTATAAAAATAGTGTAAGGTTCACTCGCACGACTATTAAAAAATCTTTGCGAAATTCTTGTAATATGAAAAGAACGTAAAGTATTTTACATTATTTTCCGAAAATGCAAATAAAATTTTAAATTAAAGATACAAAATAGCGTATTATTAGAAATTAAATGGTGTATCCTCTACAAATAAAATAGTGTATAATGATTTCATACAAAAATGTTCCAACACAAAATAGTGTATATGCAGATACTTTCAGAGAAAATCACTTAACTGGTATTTCTAAGCAAACGTGATGGATAAGATTATGCGGATTAACAGATAAGGGCCTATGAAAAGTATGATGTATTCAAAATATCCAAATGGAACCCATGTAATCGAAGTTTAAAGTTGATCGATGAGTTTGTAGAAACTCCAAAACCATTTTTCTCAAAACAATACTTTTTATTTTACGCTGTTTCATTATTCCAGCGACGATGTTTCCAAATATCATTAATGCAGACCAAATACGTTCAGAGTTATGACGAATTGAAATTTTATATAGCCTGGGGGCGTGGCACCGCACACTTTTCCAAAACTATATATAGCCTATGCTTTAACCCATGACCCCAAGAATATCCTGTGAAAATTTCACAAAAATCGGTTGAGTACTTTTGACGCCTATAAAGGACACACAGACACACATTTATTTTTATTTATAAGACCACCTAAGTTTAAAGCACTATATTTATTTACATTTACATAAGGGTGACCAAACAAAAACTTTAAAAAGCAGGAAGCAAAAGAACACATTTATTTCTTTCCTACCAAATGTTTATAATTTGTTCATCGCCCTTCAAAAATAATTGCGGAATTTGGTTTTCTAGAGGTACGACTTGTTGGACCATAAATAAAACGGTGTTGGGGATATTACCGAAGTGAGTTCATCTTAACCGAAAGCGAAGATGGATTTGTAAAGTAAATTTGTCGGTATCAAAATCGGACTGATCATCAGCATCATTATCATGATTACTTTCAACTTTGGATTCATATACTGATCCAGTTGGAAAGAACAATGAAAACCAATTCTTTTTATACGAGTTAGAGACCTCAGAAAAAACTTCTAATGAAGAGAGATGACGAATAAAATAATACGACTACGCTCCACTTTCTCAGATAGGATAGGTCTTGATAAGAATAATTGAAATAAAACCCAATGAACTGCTTATCGTGATACTGCCTAGTGCATAAGCCGGCAAGGCGTCATAATTAAGCATAAATTTGTTATTTTTCACTTAGCTTAACCCACACAATTTATTTTGATAAGCAAAGCTAACAAAAAATTAGTGTTATTTTGCCTACCATAAGAGTATCCAAACAAACAGCCACATAAAAAGAACTAATACATAGATTAAGAGGTTTGAAATTATTCTAAGAAAGCTAAGCAGAATAAGACATTGAAATAACCAAGTAAGTCCAAATCTACTAAAACGTGAAGCCAACAGTTTTTATTAGAGATGTGAAGGCACCGAATTTAAAATTTTTTGATTTATCTGAAACGGGATCGGTAACGCAAGCAAGGGTAAAAAAACACTATAATTTTTTTTTTCATTCAGTTTTAGGTTGAACTGATCTCTATGACTACCGCCCTGCGGGTTAGGGGTTTAGGATATGCCCGAGGTAGGCATACCGGTCGTAAGAGGCGACTAATATGCACAAAGGTAATGGCGCGCAACTCGATGGTTGATGATATGAAGCGTCTCACCTCTCATTACCCAGCTTGTCCTTCCTTACGGAAGGAGGGGTGACATGACCTAGAAGGTTTCACTGGTCATAAATCGCTACCACGACAGTCGGGCAGTACCGCAAGGGAGTACCGGAGCATACCTGGTTCAAATCCGGCCAAGGATTGTTAATTCCACGACAACAACAACAACTAACTTTTGAGAACGTGAAAGTATATTGTCCTCATGACTGTCAAAGCATTCCAATCGAAGTATTTCTCTTTAAAACAGAACCTTTCCGCCCAGCCGGAACCGTAACCGAAATCACATATCCAAATAAAATGCAAGTTTTGACCTTTGGTAATCGAAATTGGTGCTCCGTAACGTTCCTAGGTACTAGTACCACTGATTTTTGAAAAATCGGCTTTTTATTTCAAAATGCGAATACTCTTTTTATGAACCCAGCAGTATACATCTTCCACGTGAATACGATTATGTACATACACATATGTATGTAAAGGGGCTAAGTGGAAAATATAGGCTTTTGAAGGTATGCATATTACTGTCTAGTGTAGACTTCTCAGGCAGATTTTGCTTTTATTAACGAACTTCTTAACAATCATCTCTATGTTAATTCGTTTTTTTTTCTTGTTTATAATCTTTTTCCAAAACAACTTCTATGAGAACGAAGGAAGCCAGGCGGCTTAACAAATCCGTTCAGCTTTTGTGACAAATGCAAGTTACTGAGTTTTGCACACTTTTAGCAGCCGATGGCTTGTTTAAAATGCGGGTTCCAACTTATTAGCAAGTAAAAGTATAATAAGTTCAATGAAAGGAAAACCAAAGTGCGTACCAACATTATGCATATGAAGTAAATAGCCAGTGTTGGGACTACGACTATCAGTTTAAAATACAATAGAAATGTAAACTGTTTCATCAATTTCAAATAAGTTAATCCCCGGGCACTTTTCAACGGTTTTTTCCAATTTTTGGTCAAATGCACAACAGCTGATCGCTTAGCAGATTTACCAGATTTAGTCAACAATAATTCTTCTGACCAAAACTTGCAACTGCTGACTGAGAGAGAAACATATTTCCTCTCATTTTTGTTTTGTCAGTAGTCAGAGAATCGAGTAGGGAAGTGATTTCCTGTGCCGTCTGACGACTGTTCGGGAGTCGTATGGATCACAGCTAAAGATACAACGACTATAGGGGGTTTCTCATCGATATCGATTTCTTTCTTTTGATATCGAGTATTATCTTGTTGTCGGGAAAATCTAAATGCCCCAGTAAAATTAAACAAAGAGGCTTAAACTTCGCATTTAATTGTACTAGAAACACAAAGGTCTTGGCGGCATATTCAAAAAGTCCGAACCCTTTTTAGGATTTAAAAGTTTTTACAGTTCTAAAATGTTAGAGCGTTTTGGGAAAGGTGTGAGATGTATTTCTTGTTTCTATCATTTATGGTTTTGTCGTGGTTTTTTATTCCACATGAAAAAAATTTGGGGGCGAATAGCCACATAATATCTTTGAGTGATTTCTTCTATGGATCAAAAAAATATTAAATGGTTTTTACAACTGTTTTTTTATGAACAAAAATAATAATATATCGGTCGCTGTATCGATATATTTTCTCTGAAACATCGAAAACATGGAGTACTGCGAATATCAATACTTTTGTAGCTCTACTATTTTTAATTGTTCAAAAACCCAAATACTTCCCACATAAGTCTCATTGTGGTCCGAGCTTGTTGAAATAGGACTTCGTTAATTTGGGGAGAATTTCTTTAAAAGACGTAGCAGTTAGGCAAGTTGAAGTACTGTTACTGCAACAAGACAACATTGATTGCAAATAACGGCAATCTAGCACTATTTTTAGGCAACCCTTTCACTTATTAACATTTTAAAGTCCGAACACTGTACGAAGAAAACTTAAAAGAGGTCGCCAGCCAGTGATATAATTGTTGTTTTCTACTTAATTAGTTTGCTTCGTTTTGAGTCGTGAGAAGGTTTTACAATAAGAAATTTTACTTTAGTTCTGAGTAGAAAATTATCAGACATGTTTATCAAAATCGCCCAGGCGGTTAGATGACCATTTAAAGAAGTAAAGTTTAGTACTTATTTTCTTATATATATAATTTTTGGGAAAAAGTTTTGAATGTGTTGGAAAGTTGATTGCGCTGTGTATATTTGAATCAAATCAATGATCAAAGAAGTAAAAATGTTGGAAAAGCTCACGAAACAAGTGTCTTTTAAATTTAAATGCTTTCTTCTATGGCTCATACACAAAGTGATGGCTGAGTTAAAAGTCGCCCAGCCTAAAAATATTTCAAAAAATATTAAATTTGGTTGAAGAAATAAATTTAAAAAACTACCAATCTCAATAAAATTCTAGACGAATTCAACATTTTTGGATCAAATTCTGAAATAGAGCGTTTTTTAAATATATTTTCTAATAGGGTAATCGGCCACTTAGTCCTAGAAATACACGGACATAATATCGACTGCTAAGTGGAAGATCACCCTATTTCAAAAGATTTTTCAAAAACGCCATATCTCAGAATTTTTTTGAAGAACGCCCTACCTCAACATTTTTTTCAATAACGCCCTGTTTCAAGCGCCCTATCTCAGAATGAGTTTCAAAAATGCCCTATCTGAACGAAAATTCAATACATTTTTAGCTGAGATAGGGCGTTTTTAAATCACATTTTCAAATAGGGTGATCTTTCACTCAGCAGTCGATATATGCTATCTTTTTAATAAGTTCCTTGCCATTTGAACATTTCCATTATGTTGTTGGATGCTGTAAATATTACTATTCACGCCCTTTGCAGCTACTGTAAACCGATAAAGGTAAATATGTCAGATAGTGACAAAAAGCACACTTATTAAAGTCTAATTAACTCTTCCCACGCTGAGTGTTGGAAAAAATGCATCTAACAAAGCGGCGATCAAGCCATATATTCAGTGCACATACCATTACATATAGGAACCCTTTTGCCAAAAGCACGCATGTGCGAATTTTCTGATGTTGAGTAAGCCTAGATTGAACTAGGGTGCTATACAAACGAGAATGAGGGAACACATGATAAGGCTTTGATCAGGAGCCTTACTTTTATTTTTTAGACATTGTTCAAATGTGATAAAGCGGGTTTGTAATTCACTCAGAATACCATTGGGTTCTAAATTGGTTTCTAAATTAGTGAATTAGTGAATGAGTTTTTAAAAGCAATCAAATTTTGAACTTGATTTCACAATATTTTCATTTGTAAACATACGTACATGTTGTTCTTATAATGACTACAATATGCATATTAATTATCTTGATTTGGAGGTCTGATATACTGTTACCGAAACAAAATAAAGCCGCTATTAGGTGTCGTTTGTGCAATATAACAAATAGATAAACTAATTTAATAATATTTAATTTGTGCTATACAAATTAACTTGCCTACATATTCATACATACATAAATGTTTGTACTTGGGGCTAGCTGATGACGTGTGGGAGCAAATAAAATAATTGATAGTTAGTTTTTTTCTTCCATAAATTAAATAACAACAATTAATCATTGGCAAAAAATATAAATCTGCATCATTGCAGTCATGTGTCAACTTTATTATACTTTACTTCTTTATTTATCACTATATTAAATATCATAGGCAATTATAATTAATTTATAGACAAAATTTTTTTTTGCATTTTGCATGTGATAAGTATTGCGCTGCCTTTAGAAATTTTAAGTTGTTGAAATAAATAATGAAACAATTTGCAGATTCACGAAGAGGATATTGCAGAGCAAAACGTGAGCATATACGAGAACTGACTTATCTAAAGTAAAATTAAATATATAGCACATATGTATATATATTTCTGAGACTCGGGGAAAGTACCGGAAGAAATTTAAAAAACATGGTCTGTTGCATCACGTAAATATTTTTAGCTTTTTCAAGTTCAAATGTACACGTTCTTAAAGATGCCAATCAGCAATTGATTTACGTTGTAAGTTTTGCTAGATGCGCTTGTTAGCAAAGAACAAACAAAAAATTTCGAAACCAATCAAATTCATTGACCACGTACACTTCGCAAATCAGTGGAATAAATATAGAAGATAGTGGAAAATGTGGTAGAAAAGTAGGGGAAGGCGTTTGTGATTTCGAGCACTGATCGCCAAATATTTTCCTGGTCGTCGAACTATGTGCGGTCTTCCACACACATACAATTGTGAACACAGAGAGCACAAGAGCATCAAATTTTATAAAAAAAAAACCTGATATATTCACATATATTTTTGCCGACCTCTGATTTAGATCCACCTTAACGCAAACACCAAGAACATCCGGTATTACGAACAAGAGATGACGTTTTATTGCATCCCAAACAAAATCGTCTGAATGTTTAAGAGCCAACCAAAAACAACGATAACAAATAATAAGAACAACTTAGGTATCTTTCGATTTTTTTCATTTGTAAATTTCAAGTTTAAAATAATTGTAGTAAAAATATTCTTTAACCAATCATGAATAAAGCAGTAAATAATATATTGATGCACCTACATAAACATATTAGTCAGCATAATTACAAACCCAGAAATGTTTTAGATTGAAATTCGTCATGCTGGGTCACGGGTAATAATACCGTTCTAAAAATAAAACAATACTAATGTCTTAAGAACGCTATAATCCTCTATCTTGTCAATAATGCTAGTGCGATATAAATGAGACATCAATGCACTAGGGTGCTCAATATATTGGCAGTAGTTGATCGATATATGTACATCGTGGACTTTCAATTACCAATTTTTTTCACTTGAAGGCAAAAGGCAACCCCAATAAATTTAATGATGCTGCTCTCTAAACGGATGACTCACAATGTATTCGAACTTTAATCCGATTTTGCTTTTTATATTGAAATATTTTAAGCCAGCTTTTAACGCCCCCACTGCGTAGGAAAAAATATGTTCTTGCAGTGAGGTGGATCCCAAAAATTCATTTGGAGATCCAGCAAAACGTCGGTGCAAATTGCGCTCAATTCTATACATCCAACTTTGAATGATGCTCGTACAAATATTCAGACAGATGTACAGAAATACTAAACGCCTTCTTTTGTTTTCTATTGCTTTAGTAAAGGTCACGTTAGGCATTTTCCTTTGATATCTATAACGTACGGCCTATTACAATTTTATCAGACAAGCAAGGAAGCCTAAGATCGGGTGGACCAAATACTAAATACCCAGCTGTAAAACGTTTCCCAAAAACTGGACGTGGTTAGAGGGCGATTTCACGGTTTTCAACCGTGCATGTATCAATGAAATATCTAATTTTATACGTTTCTCGAAATTTTCGATATCGAAAAGAGGGGAGTAGTTATCATCCGACCTCGTCCCCTTTCGATACTAAGCTTCCTTGCCGGAAAGTAACCTGCATTTTTAATTCAGTTATCTAAATTTTTACTCAAGTTGTCTTGTGTGGCTATCATTCCCAGCATACAACAGGGTATAAAAAGGCGTTTTGAGTGGTCAATCGACTTCAGCTGGAATTAATTATTGTAAATACAAATTTCAAATGAGCATTAGCTTTACTGCTTATTGGGTATACTCAGACGTGAAAATTTTTTTTTAATGCTCTTACATATATATTTAATATATGCTCTTGCTGCCTGGCTGTCTGCCAGAAAATCTTCGTCTCGTTCGCTTACTCAGATTTAACAGAATGGCGAAGAAAAAAAAACCGAAAAAGTAAAACTATACACAAACAAACTATTTAAACAATAACATCAACAAAGTCTGCATTTTAACTAATTGGTCCACAGCACCTCAAAAACAGCTGACCGGCACGCTCTCTCGTACACTCACAAAAATACTGCACAAACTTGTTACATTCAATAAATATCACGTTGCCACTGAAGGCGTTAATTGCTTTTACTTTTCTTTATTCTTTGTTGAATTTTTATTTTCAATTTCCGCTTTTGTTGTTATTTTGCTCTATATTTACTTTATCTTCAATAGTTTTACGCTTTGTTACGGTGCTCTAGTGGCGCCTTACATTGCACTTTGTCGGCAATTGATGATGGGCAAATTATTTATTTCAATTGCTTCCGACAAAGAGGCAACGCCGTAAAACTTGGTCAAAACAAAACGTAAAGTGTAACAAAGTGAATGTGGAATGTTGGAATGAAAGCGAGGATATGAGAATGTCGGAAAGTATAATATTGGTTCAGTGAGTAAATGTGCTAAGTCCCCTTTTTATGAAAGTTTAGATTGCAATGTGCTAAATAAAGAAAATCATGTGGGTAGGACGATACTTTGAGCTATGCGACGATGAACATTTAAAGAAACAAGTGGAAATCTTAAACCCCAAAGGACCTATTCAGAGTTATTAGCATGTTATATGGGTGTGACGAAATTCAAGGGGAAATCCAAACATATTGCATTTTGGCTGCAAAGTTCTAAGTTTTTTTCCGCAATACCCTCTACCCGAATAAATGGTTGTATGTTACGCCAAATTAGTAATCCCGTCATCATGCCTTTCATTGTTTAGGTTTTATTTGTGGTAATTGTGAAGCCTGACAAAAATCTAATTTTAAGGAAATGTCATTTTCCCCGTCAGAATTTTTTTTTTAGTCGTGTGCGACTATTGCAAGTTTACTGATGGAAGGTCAACAATAAAGTGCGCTGTACCAACAATTTGACTACCACGTCCGGAGCACTGCAAAAAAAAAATTTTTATTAAAAAAAAAAATTCTGACGTGTACATGAAAATCGCCGATACAAGTGTATTTTTATTTTTTCTCCCCTTTCCGAAAAAGTATATTTGGTTCATAGGACAGAACTAAAGCTCGTTTTTGTAACGCAGTGTAATAAGTCGACCCGGTCTTTTGTTTTTTCTCACCAACAAAAAAATTTATCTTCGGCGAGATATTTTTTAATGACAACAAAAGTTGTTTTCAATAACTAACAAACCGCTTATCTAAATTTTTAATTATTTTTTTTAGTTATAAGGACTTTTATTCTGTCTTTAAAAAGTATCTAAAAAACGCCAGAAAAACTAATTGTTCCCAAGATTTGGATCCTCGAAGCCTTGGGATGATAGGAAACCTAATCATTTACTCTAACTAACCCCTAAAATCCAAAAAAAAAAAATTTTTTTGGTCCCTGGTCTGCAGGTATGTAGACTTCTGCTAGTAATCTACCTAGGAATAAGTAGAGTATTTTTTATCATTTTGTTCCAAACTCCTTGTAATACGTTTATTCTTTGGGCTGTACAGCGATTTCAAATTGCATTTAATTCATTTATATGGAGCATATATGTACTACATCACTACATATTATAAAACAAAGTCACTTTCTCTGTCCCTATGTCCCCTTAAATGCTTAAATCTTGAAAACTAAGCAACGGATTTTGATGCGGTTTTTTAAATAGATAGATTGGTTGAAGAGGAAGGTTTATGTCATTATAATGTGAAGAAATATATAAAGGTGGCATGGCAATCGGACAAAATGTGGTACAAACCCATAAATTTTTTGTTTACACAGCCATAAATCATAAAAGAATCCACCGATTAAAATGAAACTTACTTGAAGTTAAACTTTGAAATATTTACTTTCGTTCTGCATCAAAAAAAATTGTTGATTCATATCTTATTTAACCAAAATTGTTTAAACAAAAGCAGCACTTTTTCCAAAAAAAGCTGTTTGTGTGTTTGTTCGCTGTCAACCGAATCAAACATTAGAAGTTATGCGGGATCGATTTTAATCATTTTTTCAGTGAGTGGCATAGGCCATATATTTTATTTCCGTGCGAAGCCGGGGCTGGGTGCTAGTATTCTATAAATAAAAAAGCTAAGAGAAACACTTTTAGGTTGGAGTCTAATGAAACCCCGAGGTACTTTAATGTGACTACTCTTTTTATTTAGACATAACTGAAAACAATACCTGGCAAGGTCTTCCATGCTCGGTGTTGGCCGTTAGTTATTGAATATCATCAATTTTGCTTTGTTCAAACTTATTTTCTATAGATTCTTATCTTGCCAGTGGTGAATTGAACAAAGATCGGCCTGCCACATGTCATCTGTA
This sequence comes from Merzomyia westermanni, assembly GCA_949987695.1. Lineage (NCBI taxonomy): Eukaryota > Metazoa > Arthropoda > Insecta > Diptera > Tephritidae > Merzomyia > Merzomyia westermanni. Next base: position 207,344,434 of record OX465288.1, read on the forward strand.
GCGATGATCCCCGGCATCGGAGCGAGAGAAAAGCGAAAAGGGAAACATCACAGTATCGGTACCGGGTCTGTAGAGGGTACGAGGTTTTTGTATGGTGCGGATCACATGCGGCGGAGGCACAAGAACCACCCCATAGTCCGGCGAGCTAAGTCGTGCTCATATGCAAGCGTACCCATGGTGTTTTCCGAGCATGCCAGCGGATGTAACAGGAGTAGGAGACGAGAGGAGATGGGGAAGCAGAAAAGTCCGTATTCTGCATGGAACTGTGGGGATCTTTGTTGTTGTTTTTAACCACAAAATCACTCCCCGAAGGTTTTGGGGAGTGTATTCGAGAGTGACAGTCCTTTGCCGGATATGAACCCGGTACGCTCCGGTACTCCCTTGAGGTACATGCCCGACCGTCGCGGGAGAGATGACCAGTGCAACCTTGTAGGTCATATCACCGCTCCTTCCGTAAGGAATGAAAATATGGGTAATGAGAGGTGAGAGCCATCATATCCGTAGATCAACCATCGAGTTGGACGTCATTAATTTGGGCATTTTAGCCGGCTCTTACGACCGGTATGCCTACCTCGGGTATATTCTAAACCCCTAACCTGCAGGGGTTATTACTGTTGTGGAGTTCTGTTCAAGTTCAGTTTCAATATATTATTAATGCAAATTAAAAATAATGTTGCTACTAGTTTGTATGAATAATTCAGCAAAGTTTCCTAATCATAATTTGTAAGTTCGCAGAGTCAAATAGCTTTGACACAACTATTGCAATGCTTGCGACGTATATCTTTTGTTCTAGATTTGCATCAATGAATTGCATACAGGACAGAGATGCTGCTGGAATTTTCCACAGACCCAAGCGCATCATTTAGTTTTCTTGTAGAAAAACTTTTAGACAGTTCAGACGTATACTTTTCAAAATTTGACCAATTGTACTTAGTCTGGTTATAAGACAATAGTTCGATTAGATTTCTTTACTTCCTCCTTATAAATTGGTACCTGGCATCCAATTTTGAATTCTTGTGGCTATCGCCCCTTTTGGGAACATCTCTGTTAATAAATTTCCTACCAAAATACTCTTTCTTAACAAACCGTCCTGAAATACCTCTGGCGCGTTTTGCCAATGTCCCGTTTAAATTTAAATAAAAACAAAAATATTTGGCAAGATATACCTCGAAGGGGCTTAAGGCCGAGCTTCTCTTTCCTACAAATTGACGGAACCCACAGTTTTCTGCCGACGTCGAACGGCATATGCGAAGGAAATGCATTTTTGCTGAGAAGCCTTCCATGGCAGAAAGACACTCGTAGATTTTGCTAAACCGTATACCGTAAACTCGTGTTTCCTTATCCGAAAGTTAACCTTACCGACCGATTGCATTTTGGTTTTACTCTTACGTTAAGTGTACGACTATAGCGATACGCCAACGGAACCAATGGTTTGAGCTTAAGCACTGCTGCTCCCGCTGTACTTCTCAAAACCTTAAGTCAGCATTTTCAAAGCAACGGTTAACTAAGAATTTGTCATTAAAAGACAAATGCGTTGAGCTTGGGGTTAAAATCTCAGTCCCTAACGTAATCGCGACTTATAGTTATGTAATAGTTAATTAACTAAAATTTGCATAGTTGCTAACTTTTTATTGTTAGCAAAAATTCTCACGGCCTGTTTATTATTTATTGATTTAAAAAGCAAACAAAACAAATAAAAAAATATTCGCGCGCCACCTTGACTCCCCATAAATACCTGTAAATTACCTTGGTCAATATGTCGATTGTTTTTTTGTTTTTCACCTCTTTAACACTTTCGTGTTTTTTATTTACGTTTATTGTGTTAACATTTTTTATTATCCGACAGATGTATGCGACATACTTTGAAGTTAAGTTTTTATTTATTGATTTGTAACAGCTCATTAAATATTACCTCGAAAAATAAATATCAGTATATAAGGGTGAGACAAAAAAGTAGATTTTCTGCGGTCTTTTTTTGATTGGGTGCACAGAATTTCAAAATCGAATTTCGTACGTCTTCCTAGCTAAGATTTAAATGTATTCTGAGTAGTATTAAAAACTCAAATTTGGTCAGTATACTCCATTTGTGAGCCATTCCAAAAAGAAGAAGGATTTTTTTTTGTCCCACCCTAATTTATATCTCTACATGCGGGTACATCACACATTCTCCATCAATATTTAAATCAAAAACATTCCTCCTAAATCTTGTTAAAATTCATTCATTAAAAAACTTCTCTGTAGCTTTTAGCAATGATTTACCAAAATCTCAGAGCTATAAAAGTTTCGAACGCAAATTTGTTGTATGAAAAAAAAATAAAATGCGAATAGCTTAGTTTAATGACGTGGCGAAAAAATCCAAAAGCTGTAGAGTTTGAAAAGCATACAAATTCGTGATTAGCGAAATTTAAAAAAAAAAACCCAAAAATAAAAAACAACTTGCATGCCTGCTGTGACCGTTGGCGCTGCCATCATTTCATCGAAACTTTACTTCGCTTCGCTGCCTTTTTCGGCTAATAAAGTGCAAGTAAACAAAGTAAGTGCAAAGTGAGCACCTAGCAAGTAATCAGCTAAGTAACACACATTAAAAACCGTTTTAATTAACGCCACAGCAAAAAATGGCGTAAGCAATAGTAAACGGCGGCAGTGCTGAGCGATAAACCTCCGATGGGCGGTGAAGATAATAACAGTTTAATCTTGAACCGCGTAGTTTCTTATTATAAGCTTTTCAATCAAAAAATAAGTATACATTTCATGTCTTATAAAAAGTTCTTATGTAAGCCTTATATTACATTGACTTTCAGAGTTATACATTAGGCTATTTCAAAAATTCCGGCGAACGCGAAGAAACAACTGATATGATGATGAAGAGTGCCGCGCTGCAACGAAAAGAAAGGACGAAGCCTACAAGGCAACGCCGAGATCGAATGCAACGAGGATCGTGTGTGAACACTACCGCGAGTGAAAGAGGGAAGCGAGGCGGCTTTTCCGGGCGAAAAAAATAGAGGCAGAAAAGCGTGGAATAAAGGAGCTTGAGATGCTGGCCAACGGGAATAACGCCCGAAAATTCTATCAAAAAATTCAGCGAATGACAGAAGGTTTTAAACCCGGGGCAAACTCCTGTAAGAATGAGAACGGCGACCTGGTGGCCGATGTTCAGAGAGCACTCAGAATATGGAGGGATCACTTCTCTGCCCTTTTAGACGGAGAAACTGAGCAAGAAACCAGAGAAGATGCCGAACCCGAGCCCACAATCGAAGATGATGGAATTGACGTTCCACAACCCGACTATAATGAGGTGCGAATAGCAATATCGCGATTGAAAAATAATAAAGCAGCTGGCAGCTGCCTGCTGAGCCTTTCAAACACGGGGGCGAGGAGCTGGTAAGGCGCATCCATCAGCTTCTATGCAGAATATGGTCGGATCAATGCATGCCTGAAGATTGGAATCTAAGTGTTCTATGCCCAATCCACAATAAGGGCGATCTGCAAACTGCACCAACTATCGCGGAATCAGCCTTTTGAATATCGCATATAAGGTCCTATCAAGAGTGTTGTGCGAAACACTGGAGCCTGATGTGAACCGACTGATTGGACCTTATCAGTGTGGCTTCAGACCTGGTAAATCTACCATCGACCAGATTTTTACAATACGCCAAATCTTGGAAAAAACCCGTGAGAAAAGAATCGACAAATATCATCCCTTTGTTGATTTTAAAGCCGTTTTCGATAGCACGAAAAGGAGCTGCCTATATGCCGCTATGTCTGAATTTGGTTTCCCCGCAAAACTTATACGGCTATGCAAATGACCTTGATAAACACCGCCAGCTCGGTCAAAATTGGGAAGGACCTCTCCGAGCCGTTCGCAACTAAACGAGGTTTCAGACAGGGTGACCCCTATTGTGCGATTTCTTTAATTTACTGCTGGAGAAAATAGTACAAGCTGCAGAAATTAACCGCGCTGGAACAATATTTTATAAAAGCGTGCAGCTGTTGGCATATGCTGACGATATTGATATCATTGGCCTTAACAACCGCGCCGTAACTTCTGCTTACTCCAAATTAGAAAAAAAAGCGGAGAAAATGGGATTGGTGGTGAACGAGGGCAAAACGAAGTACCTTCTGTCATCATGCAAAGAGTCAGCGCATTCGCGCCTTGGCAACCAAGCCACTGTTGGCAGCAATAATTTCGAAATAGTAAAGGACTTCGTTTACCTGGGAACCAGCATTAACATCAACAATAATGTTAGCCTAGAAATCCGACGAAGAATCACTCTTGCAAACAAATGCTACTTCGGACTGAGTAGGCAATTGAACAGTAAAGTCCTCTCTCGACGAACGAAAATAACACTCTACAAGTCACTCATCGCACCCGTCCTGCTATATGGTGCAGAAGCGTGGACACTAACAACATCTGATGAGGCGGCTCTGGGAGTATTCGAGAGAAAGGTTCTTCGAAAGATTTGTGGACCTCTACGAGTTGGCGACGGCGAGTACCGAAGAAGATTTAATGAGCTGTATGAACTTTACGCAGACGCCGATATAGTTCAGCGAGTTAAAACATAACGGCTTCGCTGGCTAGGCCACGTAGTGCGAATGAGCGAAGATGCTACAGCCCAGAAGGTATTCTTATCGGCACCCGCCGGTGGAAGCAGAGGAAGAGGGAGACTACCACTCCGATGGAAGGACCAAGTGGAGACCGATTTGAAATCCCGCGGTGTTTCCAATTAGCGCCAGTTGGCGCAAGGAAGAAACGACTGGCGAGTTATGTTGGACGGTCAAAAACGCCCAGTCGGTTAGATGACCATTTAAAGAAGAAGATTCCTCAAAAAGCAAAGAGTGCCTTATAACAAAGCATTACCTTAATTTAGGAATATGGTCCAGCAGCTCTGCAAGTAATTCCGTGAGAGAGTTCTAACTCAAGTATTTTTACATACAAACTTCAAGCCATTTGTTATAATTCTTTCAGTCAAATAGAATAAGCCTTATACAAGCTGAAAAATATTTGTTGGGTGTTTACATAGGCACTTATACACATCTATTTATGTGTTAAGCACTAGAAAAGTCAGCTTATTATCGGTAAATTAAATTACGGTAATAATATTCAATAGTAACCCATTTACTCCAGCCATTACCGGTAATATAAAAACGCTGTATTACTTGCCAGATGATTTTGTTACAGAGTATCGAAAATGTAACGCTGGATTTAATTCTGTAAACAAAGTAAAAACTTTCAATAATAATCTTGTTTGCCATATTCATATAGAGTGAAAGTGGGTAATATGGACTTCCTGGCTAGCTTGAATTTGTCGTATGTCAGGTCGGTTATTTAAGAAATAGTGGCTTCTTTTTAATTAGGTAGCTGATAACACTGGTCAACAGTGATTTTGGTGCAGCTAAAAGTAAAACTGATTTCAAGTATATTCGGTACCCTGATAAAAACTGTATACTTACTTTTTTAATGCTACGTACAGTTTTCTAGATAGGGTCAAGAACCCCTTTTTAAGAGGTTAAGGCATGTATAGCCTCATAACTTTGTTTCTGTTTATTCTATCAACACAGTTTTGATGTCGTTGAAAAAAGTACATTTCGCCGCTTCTATCAGTATACAAGTTGTTAATATGTCTTCATAAACGTCAGAGAAATTGAAAAAATAATGTGAAAAATTCAATTTTTTGTTAAATTTTTTCATTTTTAATCACGGTTTTCTCGAATAATTTGTCAACCAGTGCATATGTAAATTATTTTAAAACAATCTCCTATTAATTCTGTTTTCAAAGACATAAAACTTTTTTATATCAGCGTAGATCTTCCTAATATATTCTATTTTAGTAAATTTTTACTGTGAAAAAAAAAAGTTTTTTGTAATTTATTTTAGTATTAACTTTTTATTTACATAAAAACTTTCGTTGACGTGATTTTCGTGGATGGCAAGACAATCACGTTGCATTCCCCAGCAGTAGTCAGCAATCATATGCTGATCCCGTCGGCCTTAGTACCTCTCTTCCATAGTTTTTAGGTCCTGGTGAAACCGTTCGCCTTGTTCTTCGCTATAGGAACCAAGATTCTCCAGAAACTGGTCAAGGTGGCTGTGGAGATAATGGACTTTGATGGACATGTTACATCCTAAGTTTTTGTAATTCTCTAGCATGTTGTTAACAATATCAGAGTAGTTACTTGACTTGTGATTTCCCAGAAAGTTCTTAGTAACTTCACCAAACGAATTCCACGCAAGCAGTTCCAAACTGGTCATTGAATTTGAAAAATCAGTATCTTTTATCAACATTCTTATCTGT